>JACXGI010008144.1:23148-34666 GCA_016801175.1 Esox masquinongy
TCGAGGCTGACGTTTGGCAACTCGAACCTTCAGCTCCCTCCACAGATTTTCTATGGGATTAAGGTCTGGAGACTGGCTAGGCCACTCCAGGACCTTAATGTGCTTCTTCTTGAGCCACTCCTTTGTTGCCTTGGCTGTGTGTTTTGGGTCATTGTCATGCTGGAATACCCATCCACAACCCATTTTCAATGCCCTGGCTAAGGGAAGGAGGTTCTCACCCAAGATTTGACGGTACATGGCCCCGTAGCCAGGGAACTGAAAATGAAAAAAAAAAAGATTTGAAAAAAGATTTGACGGTATATGGTAAGTTGTCCTGTCCCCTTAGCAGAAAAACACCCCCAAAGCATAATGTCTCCACCTCCATGTTTGACGGTGGGGATGGTGTTCTTGGGGTCATAGGCAGCATTCCTCCTCCTCCAAACACGGCGAGTTGAGTTGATGCCAAAAAGCTCGATTTTGGTCTCATCTGACCACAACACTTTCACCCAGTTCTCCTCTGAATCATTGAGATTGGCAAACTTCAGACGGGCCTGTACATGTGCTTTCTTGAGCAGGTGGACCTTGCGGGCGCTGCAGGATTTCAGTCCTTCACGGCGTAGTGTGTTACCAATTGTTTTCTTGGTGACTATGGTCCCAGCTGCCTTGAAATCATTGACAAGATCCTCCCGTGTAGTTCTGGGCTGATTCCTCACAGTTCTCATGATCTTTGCAACTCCACGAGGTGAGATCTTGCATGGAGCCCCAGACCGAGGGAGATTTACAGTTCTTTTGTGTTTCTTCCATTTGCGAATAATTGTACCAACTGTTGTCACCTTCTCACCAAGCTACTTGGCGATGGTCTTGTAGCCCATTCCAGCCTTGTGTAGGTCTACAATCTTGTCCCTGACATCCTTGGACAGCTCTTTGGTCTTGGCCATGGTGGAGAATTTGGAATCTGATTGATTGATTGCTTCTGTGGACAGGTGTCTTTTATACAGGTAACAAGCTGAGATTAGGAGCACTCCCTTTAAGATTGTGCTCCTAATCTCAGCTTGTTACCTGTATAAAAGACACCTGGGAGCCAGAAATCTTTCTGATTGAGAGGGGATCAAATACTTATTTCACTCATTAATATGCAAATCAATTTATAACATTTTTGACATGCATTTTTCTGGATTTTTTTGTTGTTATTCTGTCTCCCACTGTTCAAATAAACCTACCATTAAAATTATAGACTGATCATTTCTTTGTCAGTGGGCAAATGTACAAAATCAGCAGGGGATCAAATAATTTTTTCCCTCACTGTATCTTACTATTTTATTTCATTTGTTTGTCTTTTTTTGCATATGTTTTGCACCCCCCCTTTTTTCCTCCCCTACCCAATTTCATGATATCCAGTTGTTCCTATGGCCCTGTGTTGTTGCAGAAACTCCCTATGGGCTCCAGAGAGTTGAAGATCGGGGCCTGTCTTCCTCCTAGGCGTCAAGCCATATTGCTTTCTTCTGTGTCCATCCAGTCAGATCGGCTTGTGCGAGGACCCTCACTCAACTCAGTTTTTTGTAGGCCTCTGACCCAGTCTAATTGGATCTGCTGAAATTACGGCCAATTTGGAAGGACAGAGAAGGGGGAGTGGGGTCAAAGGGCAGTGGGATGGATTCTAACCCATACCGACTCCTCACATATGTGCGTTGGGGTCGGGGACTTTGACCACGAGACTAGAACAGCCTAGGCGACTGTGTACATGTTTGTGTGTTTTTACTGCAGGTGCCGATGCAGAGCTGGGTGTGATGGGACCCGAGAGTGTGGTTCTGTCCCTACCAGTGTCCTCCCTTCTTGACCTGAACACTGGCAGGATTTACACCGCAGAACTCAGCTCCGCCTTTCTCCTGGACCTACTGAACTGCAGGTACAATAGAAGGAAATATAATCATAGAACATTTAAAAGAAAATGATAAAGCCTCAGTGTTTCTGTGCAAAACATAACATACTGCATAGCGTGATTATTCAAATGGTAAGGGTTTAAATGGAACAATAGTAAATCCAGGGCAGGAAATAATATGAGGGATAGCAGTGGCAAAGCTGGATAAGACAACTAAAAAGCACCTTTTTAAAAGGCTTTGAAGGAGTCATTTTATAATATGGACTGGACCATAGCAGCTGAATGGTTTGGTTTTGCTGCTGAGAGTAGAATAATACTAGAAAGGAATATAATAATATAGATTAGAACAATATAGACTAGAATGCGAAATAGTAATAATAATATAGAATGGAAAAATGTATAATAATATAGAATTGAATAGAATATTATTAAAAATATAATATAATGAAACAGATTAATGTAGAATATGATGGGAAATAATAATAATATAGAATGGAATAAAGTGACATAGAATGATACACTATAGGACAGAACAATATAGAATAGAATTATGTAAAATATAATTTTAGATATTGGAGTGTATTTGATGTTTTGCACTTGGTGCTGGAAGAGTAAAAGTAAATATATTTTTGTACATGGTGGTTCAGTGTGAATTAGCTTCAGGTATTCTTCATTGACTGTTGAATGTGTAGCAGCTCATCCTGTGTGTCCTGGTCTGTAGCCACAGTAGACCAGACCCCCAGCGCCTGGCCGCCCTGCACTGTCTACTGGTCCACATGGGACCCGACCCCAAGCTGGAACTAAAGGTAGGACCAAACACACGGGAACATTGAGCTCGGAGAGACAGGTGGAGGGACATCTGGACAGACAGGTGGACAGCCAGGGTGAGAGACAAGTGGAGAGTGAGAGAGCAAAAGAATGAAAGACAGAGATAATTAGAGATACTTTGGAGGGGATGCTCTGACCTTTAGTCAGGATGTTTAAAAAAAGAAAAATGCAGCACTTTAAATTCCCATCTGCAGTTCTTCAAACAACGTAGTGACAATGCTGTGTCAATGTCTTGTGATACACGCCTTCAGTTACCTCATGTTTTTTCCCTGAAGCTCATAGATTGGATCTGTGACAATGTGATGCCGTTCGACACCTTTGATCAAATTCAGGAGTTCATTCTGGGTAAGTGGCTCACTGTCTTTATCAGACCTACGTTTTGGCATTTTACCTGCCAGATATAAACATCCGTTCTCTGTCCACTGACAGCGTCGCTGTACAGGATAGCGTACAGGAAGTCTCTGAGTGTGGACAAAGTCCTAGCCTACTCCTCAGTGTTCGAGAAGAAGATTCCTGAAGGTCTAGACAAGGTCTCTGGGGTAACCTGCACCAAAGAGCTACATGCTGAGCCGCTTTTTAGAGGAAAGGTAGGTTATCTTTCACCACCATATAATGTAGCCATCACACCACCTGGCCACGTGTAAACTACCATCTTCTGTGATGTCTTTTAATACCGTTCAGACACCAGAGGGCAGTCCAGAGAAGCAGATCCGGCGCTTAGTAGCAGAAAAAGAATGCCTATGTAATGAGTGTATTGTGCAAGAAACTAGGGAATTCATCCTAGGATTTAGACAGAGCTGTGCACAGAACAATAACTGAACCATTGATTATTCTGTAACCTTGTGCTCATGGTCAAATTACTGGTGCATAGACCAAAAAAGGGCCAGCCAGGGGACAATATTAGTTATTCTGTGGATGTACACCTTTTGCAATTATAGGCAATACATGATAGAGTGGTTATAGTCCGCATGACCTTCGCGATAGGAAATGTGTGTGTCTACAGTACTTGCAGGGTGTGGGGAAGTTTTCCGCTTCCCATACTAATAAATCCAAACACAATTCTCTGGAAAAGTGTAAAGTTGCCGCCGAGTTCAGTTGCTGTGATGGGAGAAATATGGCCAAGTGTTGCAGTGGCTCAACAGTAACCGAAACAACAGAGTAAAAACAAGAATACAAATGCGCAGGATAAAAATATCCCAAAATGTGCCTCACACGCAAATGTAATACAGCCAAAAGAACACGTCAACAGGGTAAACATTTAGACCCAAACGAAAACAGTATGTTTGAGAAACGTCCAGCACAACACATCCCTGAGGGACTGCCTTGTTGGTGTGTGGTGGTGGTGGCAGGATAATGAACTGGTCAACATTGACAGACACTGGGGAGTTTCTCAGATAACAAGAAATGGGATGCCGATAAGCTACTTCGGCCTGTCTTACATCAGCTACTGGGAGAGGAACCGGCTCAATCATCCCCTCCCCCTGTAACTATTCCCCCGGTCGTCGCTGTAAATTAAATGTATTTTCAGTAAATGTTCCGTCAGATTGCATTTGCAGGCGTCCAAACCACCTTGCAGAGATCTAGAGTGTGGCGGGACAAGGACATTGCTCGGGTGTAATTCCCCCAGGGAGCCTCCAACCCACTTGTCTGCTAGTGCCAGAGTCAAAGCTTAGCCCTGGACTAGTGAGATGTGTGTCAGAGGACACGGGTCTTGATGTTAGACTCTCTCGAATCCTGCAAACTCAACATCCTGAAATTGGGAAGAGTGAAATGTGGTACAATTTAGCAAATGCAAAGATACTTTATCAGTCTCTTTTTATCGATTGTCTTGCTTTTGTGATCTTCCAAATAGCCACTGGCATTTTATTCACCGTTCCGCAGTATAAACCTTATGCCATAAATCTTATTTTTTTGTATCCGAGTTGGTCTCAAGATTACATGTTTCATACCAAAAGTAAAAGTATTAAAAGTTTTGTGTTTACTGAATGTATATTCTCCAGGCCAGGAGTCTGGAGGGTTACTGGGAGGAGCTTCAGTGGAGCACAGAGATGACAAAGTACTTTGAGGCGGTTCCAAACCCACGATTCAGAACCTCTCAGAGCCTGCCAGACTGGACCAAGCTGTTAGCCACCCTGGTGAGTTCTGTTAACACAGACATACTGTAGATAGCAGTAGCTACCCAGGTCTGTTAATGTGTTCAGAAGAAGAAAGGAATAAATGATCAAACCGCCGATGCCAAGCGTCTCGCTGCCTGTCAGACTGGAGCAGGCTGTTAGCTACCCTGGTGAGTTATATAGAGGATCTCTGAGAGCCCAGTGCTCCGCGGGGCCCAAGGCCCCTCCCTCTCCCTTTCTCTGATCATAACCAGTAGACAGGTCAGTTGGTTTCTTTTGGCATGAAACATTTAAAATCTCCAATTCCTGCTGAAAACCAGGCAGAATTGACTTTTACATGCAGTGTGAAGGACAGTTGTTTTATGTCGTCCCGTTTCAGAAGTCCCCAAATATGAAGTCTTCCTGCTGTCCGCGTCACATAGAGGAGAACACTAAAAAGTAGGTGGAGAACAGAACAAGGACGAGGAGCCTGCAACGGGCTCCTGTGTTTTGGGCCACGAGTGTGATTGGCTTGCAGGGAAAATGTGACCGCTCAAAGCCCAGAGAGACAAACTCAGTATCCCAGAGGACGCTCTTAACACGGTAGCACTGACTCGGACAGCACTGAAACCAACCTCAGAGACACTGACTCGGACTGACTCGGAAGGAGGAGGCGGTGCTTAAGGGATACTGTAAGATATAAGATATTCAACAATTATGATGTGACACCAACTAAATCCTCTGTTATTTTCAGAGTTCTGTCGATGGTGGACAGCTGGAATCTTGGTAAGGACTCTGCAACATTAAAGAAATCCTCCATGCATTTGGTTTTTTATTTTGGGGGGGGGGGTGAGTTAGTCCCAACCTCGGCTTTATGGCGATGAGCTCAAAACATATTATTAGGAGTGTTCTAGAAAAACAACGGCCTATTAATACACTGGCAGGTAATTTAGTCTGCCTTCCAAAGTGCACCTTGTTCCCTACGTAGTGCACTACCTTTGACTAGGTACGCAGGGCTCTCGACCAAAGCAGTGCCCTGGGGAGCAGAGTGCATTTTGTGGGCGCCTGGTGGCATGAGCTCATTTACTCGTGATTGCTGATGGGAAATGTTTTCTGTTTCAGTTAGAGAAAAACCTCCAGTTTGAGGTCAAAGATCACATACTTGTCTCCTCTGGGGAGTATCGCTGTCAAACTCCATGGTCGTACACGATTAATCCTAATCATTCAGGAGGAGGAGGGATAACAAGGGGAAAGAATGCCACATAGTTACATAACCGAAGGAGGAGCAGGGCGTCTTTTTGTTCTTCCTCCGTTTCTTTCTTTCTGTTCTCATTCTCTGTTGTTTTTTTCGCTCTTTCTGGCTCTTTCACTGTTCTCAGTGCAGCTGTGGTAAGTTGACCCTGAGCTGCAAGGCTGGCCCTCTGCTCTGCTTCTCCATAGTACTGATCACATTTATTATCCTCAACACCCAGATCCTTATAGACTACTAAGCAGTGTTTACTGTCTTATTCCCCCTCCATGCCCTTACTCGTGTCTTCAAGTCAAGTCAGCCTTTATTTCTTTGGCACAATACTTGCAACAGAATTCACCTAAAGGTGCTTTACAGAAAGAAATAAAGAAATAAGGTAAAAAATACAATTCAAAATTCAAAATAAAATGTATTGAGCACGGAGATCCACCTCTTTAAGGTGAAGTAAACCATGTGTTGTGAATTAAATCGTGTGATTATTTTCTGTTTCTGCAGGTCAGAAGATGGTGCCTCTGTTCCAAGAGGAGGACCAGCACCAGAGGGCGCTCATAGGCCTGGTGAGTCTGAGGATATACAACGGTGAAGCCCTTGGTGGAAAATATAGTGCTTGACTAAAGTAAAACAAGGTAGCCTTGGGCATAAGCAGTGCTTGACTTGGGTAAAAGAAGGTAGCCTTGGGCATAAGCAGTGCTTGACTTGGGTAAAAGAAGGTAGCCTTGGGCATAAGCAGTGCTTGACTTGGGTAAAAGAAGGTAGCCTTGGGCATAAGTAGTGTTTGACTTGGGTAAAAGAAGGTAGCCTTGGGCATAAGCAGTTCTTGACTCGGTTAAAAGAAGGTAGTCTTGGGCATAAGCAGTGCTTGACTTGGGTAGAAGGTAGCCTTGGGCATAAGCAGTGGTTGACTTGGGTAAAAGAAGGTAGCCTTGGGCATAAACAGTGCTTGACTTGGGTAAAAGAAGGTAGCCTTGGGCATATGCAGTGCTTAACCCGGGTAGAAAAAGGTAGCCTTGGGGAAAACCAGTGCTTAACTTGGGTAGAAGGTAGCCTTGGGCAAAACCAGTGCTTAACTTGGGTAGAAGATGGTAGCCTTGGGCATAAGCATTGCTTAATTTGGGTAGAAGGTAGCCGTGGGCATAAGCAGTGCTTAACTGAGTTAGAAAAAGGTAGCCTTGGGCATAAGCAGTGCTTGATTACAGTAGAAACCCATTTGAGCCGAGTACCTGTAACTAATTTGTTCTACTGCCTAAGAGCTCCTTTTTGTCTTCTAGAATATTAGCTCCAAAGTATTGTGGAGCACCTGCACCTACATCTTAACAGTGATGGCATTGAAAAATACTAGAATCACCAATTTCAGTCAGTGTGAACGACCAGACATTGGCACAGGTGTAGGATCAACTTACTCCACCTGAACCCTCATCTCAACTAGTGGGAGAATAACTCAGATCAGTATCAGCATTGTTTAATGCTGGGCAGTAATACAAGTTTGTTCCATCTCGCAGCACTGCAGGCCCAAGGTTGATGATTGGAGCACTGAGCTGACGATGCACAAAAAAACAACACACAATGAAAAATGGTTTTCTTCTTTTCTGTCCAAACAGTAAAGTCTATTATTTATGGGGTTTACACCCAACTAGCTAGAAAACACCACAGTAGTAGTGGTAGTAGTAATAAGCAGTAGTAGTAGTCAATAACACAAAACACTGCAGTAGTAGTCATCTATAACACAAAACACTGTAGTAGTAGTCGTCTATAACACAAAACACTGCAGTAGTAGTCATCTATAACACAAAACACTGCAGTAGTAGTCGTCTATAACACAAAACACTACAGTAGCAGTAGTAGTCTATAACGCAAAACATTACAGTCATAGTATTAGTAGTAGCAGTAGTAGTAGCAATAGTAGTCTATAACACAAAACATTACAGTCGTAGTAGTAGCAGTAGTAGTCTATAACACAAAACAGTACAGTCATAGTATTTGTAGTAACAGTAGTAGTAGCAGTAGTTGTCTGTAACACAAAACATTACAGTCGTAGTAATAGCAGTAGTAGTCTATAACACAAAACATTACAGTCGTAGCAGTAGCAGTAGTAGTCTATAACAGAAAACACTGTAGTAGTACTAGTAGCAGTAGATGTTGTAGTCTATAACATAAAACACTAACAGTAGTAGTACCAGCAGTAGTACTCTAAACCACAAATCACTAACAGCAGTAGTACTACCAGTAGCAGTAGTACTAGCAGTAGCAGTAGTACTAGCAGTAGCACTACCAGTAGCTGTAGTACTAGCAGTAGCAGTAGTACAACCAGTAGCAGTAGTACTAGCAGTAGCAGTAGTACAACCAGTAGCAGTAGTACAACCAATAACAGTAGTACTTGCATTAGTACTAGCAGTAGCAGTAGTACAACCAGTAGCAGTAGTACAACCAGTAGCAGTAGTACTAGCAGCAGTAGTAGTACTACCAGTAGCAGTAGTACAACCAGTAGTAGTAGCAGTAGTACAACCAGTAGCAGTAGCAGTTGTACTACCAGTAGCAGTAGTACAACCAGTAGCAGTAGTACTTGCATTAGTACTAGCAGTAGCAGTAGTACAACCAGTAGCAGTAGTACAACCAGTAGCAGTAGTACTAGCAGTAGTAGTTCATAACACAAAACACTAACAGTAGTAGTAGTATTTAAAACCCTACCGTTTTAAAGTCTACCTGTGTTTCTCTGTGTTCCTCTTGCCATCAAGCAGCAGGATAACTATTCTTAGAACAGTCAGCTCTGCTCCCAGCAGGCCATTCTCTCCGCAGGTCACAGGGCTCTCTCTACGGTGTGTTTGGACTGAAGTGTGTGTGTGTGTGTGTGTGTGTCTGTGTGTGTGTGTATCTGCATTGTGTGTCTCAGTAGGCTGTTGTTTCATTCAACACACACACACACACACACACACACACACACACACACGGCTAAATCCCTACCCTATGTGTTTCCTATAGATGGTGGACAAGCTGAGGGAGCACCTGAACAGACATCTGCCACGACTGGGGAAGAAGAAGATTGATGTGCTGGCGGTGAACTATGTGGCTAAGCTGGTGTGTGTGTGTGTGTGTTTCATCATGCGTTTGCTTAGTTACTGAGACAAATAGCTACGTCGTCACGAGGAAAGGCCTGCGTTAGATAAATTGTAGTTACGAAATGAGGATTACCATTATCCTGGAATTAATGTCTTTCCTTCTGTAGAAACAATCCACTCCCTCAATGTTTGAGTTATGACATCTTACATAGATATGACTAAACCAAGAATACCCTCCTCCATCTTAACCCTATATGGAAATAATGGAGTTTATCTAAGAAGTGATTCCCATTTACCATCCGTGACTCTGAGACTGTCCCCATCTTCCAGCAACGCATCAAGACTCATCTGTTCAAAATTGCCTACCCATAGCCACGCCAAATCCAACACTCTCAATCTTCGTTGTTTTGTCATAGTATTTCTTTTGTTTCTGTTTGTTTTCTGTTCTATGTCACTATTGTACAGCGTCTTTGGGTCTCTGAAAGGTGCTATATAAATATAATGTATAATTATTATTAATGTGTGTGGTGTGTGCATGTTTGGGTGTGTGTGGGTTTATGTGTGTATTGTGTACTTGCTGGGTGTGTTTTTAGGTATGTGTGTGTGGGTGTCGGTGGGTATGGTGTGTACCGAGTACGTGTGTGAGTGTTTGTAGGTTTGGTAATGTGTTTAGACGTTTTCGTGTGTGTCTATTGTGCGTGTGTGTGTAAGGATGTGCATGTATTGGTGTTTCTTCCTGTTATTGCAGTAAGAGATGAAAGCGGATGTAAGAAGTCATGCTTGGTCAGCTACGCTTTGTGTGTGTGT
The DNA here is from genome assembly GCA_016801175.1 of Esox masquinongy. Taxonomy (NCBI): domain Eukaryota; kingdom Metazoa; phylum Chordata; class Actinopteri; order Esociformes; family Esocidae; genus Esox; species Esox masquinongy. Next base: position 33,037 of record JACXGI010008144.1, read on the forward strand.
GTGTGTGTGTGTGTATATGTGTGTGTGTGTGTGTGTGAAGGGATGTAGGGGTGTGAACGTGTCAGTGCACATTTAGAAATCATAACAGTTGTTTCTGCCGGCCTTTGTCGGCCTGGGTTACCTGCTGTAGCCTAACAGTGTTGCTCAACAGAGAAAAGAGGAGCAATTACCACACCTACTGGTCCTGTCATGTAGAAAAGTAAATCAGATGTTAGAATTGTTAAAGCTTTCATCCCTGATCTCCCCCTTGTGTATGTGCGTGCGTTTGTCTGTAGCTGGAGCTGACCAGACGAATGTTGGAGTGTGTGTGGACGAAGTACAACCTTGGTCCTCGGGTGATGTGCCTGTAAGTGTACCTTGACGATTCTGTAATGTGTGTGTGTGTGTGTGTGTGTGTGTAACCGTTTGTGTGTCCGCTCCAGCACACAGCCGGGCAGCTCAGTGGACTGGGCCGTGTTTCACGTGATGAGCCGGATTTTGGAGGCTACAAAGACTCTCTGTCTGCCCCTCCCTCCTGGTGAGAGAACCCTTTCCAGAATAACATCTCGAACGTATTTACCTCAATAAACCTCAGAATAACATCTTGAACGTATTTACCTCAATATACCTCAGAATAACATCTAGAAATGCATTTACCTCAATAAATCTCAGAATAACATCAAGAAATGTATTTATCTCAATATACCTCAGAATAACATCTAGAAATATATTTACCTCAATAAATCTCATAATAACATCTAGAAATGCATTTACCTCAATAAATCTCAGAATAACATCTAGAAATGTATTTATCTCAATAAACCTCAGAATAACATCTAGAAATGTATTTACCTCAATAAACCTCAAAATAACATCTAGAAATGTATTTACCTCAATAAATCTCAGAATAACATCTAGAAATGTATTTATCTCAATATACCTCAGAATAACATCTAGAAATGTATTTACCTCAATAAACCTCAGAATAACATCTAGAAATGTATTTACCTCAATAAACCTCAGAATAACATCTAGAAATGTATTGTTCTCAATAAACCTCAGAATAACATCTAGAAATGTATTGTTCTTAATAAACCTCAGAATGACATCTAGAAATGTATATACCTCAATAAAACTCTCAGAATATCATCTAGAAATCTATTTATCATCTAGAAATCTATTTACCTCTAACCTTCTCAGATTAATATCTATAAATGTATTTACCTCAATAAACCTCAGAATAACATCTAGAAATGTATTTACCTACCTTAAACATCTCAGAATAACATCTAGAAATGTATTTACCTCCTTTAAACTTGAAATGAAGCGTTTTTTGAGCTTTTTTGCCTCTGCAATATTAAATGCATGCTGTATACCTATTAACCTGACATATGCCATTTAAAGCTAGCTTTCATCATATTGTCCTGGTCTACATGTTGACAGGTCATCATATTGTCCTGGTCTACATGGTAAGAGGTTATCATATTGTCCTGGTGACAGGTCATCATATTGTCCTGGTCTACATGGTGACAGGTTATCATATTGTCCTGGTCTACATGGTGACAGGTCATCATATTGTCCTGGTCTACATGGTGACAGGTTATCATATTGTCCTGGTCTACATGGTGACAGGTCATCATATTGTCCTGGT
>JACXGI010008145.1:0-34522 GCA_016801175.1 Esox masquinongy
TATACGGAGACTTGATTACACACAGGTGGATTCTATTTATCATCATTAGTCATTTAGGTCAACATTGGATCATTCAGAGATCCTCACTGAACTTCTGGAGAGAGTTTGCTGCACTGAAAGTAAAGGGGCTGAATAATTTTGCACGCCCAATTTTTCAGTTTTTTATTTGTTAAAAAAGTTTTAAATATCCAATAAATTTTGTTCTACTTCATAATTGTGTCCCACTTGTTGTTGATTCTTCACAAAAAAATACAGTTTTATATCTTTATGTTTGAAGCCTGAAATGTGGCAAAAGGTCGAAAAGTTCAAGGGGGCCGAATACTTTCGCAAGGCACTGTATATACACTACCGTTCAGAAGTTTGGTGTCACTTAGGAATGTCCATGTTTTCAAAAGAAAAGCATTTTTTGTCCATTAAATTGACATCAATTTGATCAGAAATACAGTGTAGACATTGTTAATGTTGTGAATGACTATTGTAGCTGCAAACGGCTGATTTTCAATGGAATATCTACACAGGCGGAAAGAGGCCCATTATCAGCAACCATCAGTCCTTTGTTCCAATGGCACGTAGTTTGCTAATCCAAATGTGTCATTTTAAAATGCTAATTGATCATTAGAAAACCCTTTTGCAATTATGTTAGCACAGCTGTAAACTGTTGTGCTGATTAAATATGCAATAAAACTGTCCTTTAGAGTAGTTGAATATCTGGAACATCAAAGTCAAAGTATTTTTTTTTGTCTGATGCACCAAATAATAAGCCTTCATTCTGAACAGTGAAATTCTTGTTACATGGCACGCAACATCTACGCAGTTGGCATTAAGAAATATATAAAGCAAAAATATTAGCAATAGAAATATATATCAATAAAAACTAGCAGCAATTCCAGAGAATGGAAATAATGGACAGTATGAATAGGAATCTTAAATATTCTAAGTATAAGTGTAGTACACTGAGCGAAATACCCCTGTTTCATAGTCCTAGTTATCTTGACACCTCTTACGAATGTTGCCAATTCCAGGCCAGTCGTGAGAACTAGTCTTTAATTACTCAGCACTCCAAAGCCGGTTTAAGTCGCGACTTTTCACGAAGAGGAACTGCAAAGGAACTATCAACAGTCAAGAACAGTTAAAATCCTACCACTGGGCATTAGGACATATCGCGACACACAAACCTCACCATTGTTACAACCCCACCCCCTGCTGTGAGGTATTAACATATCAATGGAGGACAGATTGTGACTGGCAATGATTCCAGACCTTGACTTTTAACAAGTGTCCACCAGTAAAGACATTAGGATATTTCGCGATTTTTACCCCGTAACCCCCCCCTTATCCCCCCGTTCTTTTTCCTACCCCCCCCATGTTTATTCAGCAACAGCGTATACCAGTAAAATGCTTTTATTTTTTAAGTGCAAAAAATACAGTATTTCAAAATGAATGTGTACAAATAATCAGATGTACCATTGTCAAAGTAGTGTAAACAGGTTTGACAAGAAAATGCTTGTAGGTACCCTCACAGCGATGCAGCAACAGAACATTCTTTAAAGTATACAAACAATTTAACAGGGTTACAAGAAAATATGTTACGTATATTAATTCAAATCAAATAAATATTGGGACACATTACTAAAAACAGCAATGTAAATAAAGATGCAAATAAAGTGCAAATAGTTAAGTTTAAAGTGGAAATGATTGCTTCCAGGTTCGCACACAGCAATACAAGAATAGAAAGTTCTCAAAAGGACACTGGCGGCCAAAAGTTTGGAATAATGTACAGATTTTGAGGAGTAACAATGGAAAATAAATTGTCAATGTGAATAAAACATTTACGCAATACTAAGCTCACAGCAATGCACCAGTAGAAAGGGTAAAAACAAAAAGCAAAACGTTTTAAGTAATGGACAACAAAATAACTACACCCTAATAAAGATACTAAAAACTATATAAAATAGAGTGTCTGGTAGCAGCAATTGAGACTTGTGTGTGTGTGTGTGTGTGTGTGTGTGTGTGTGTGTGTGTGTGTGTGTGTAAATCATTCCAGTTCAAGTGACCTTCGCTGGTCAGCTAATTTGATCAGGAAACCAAAAATCCAGTATCCACACCAGACATCATGTACTCAGTTGCCCGGTAAACCACAGCTTCTCTTCTCTTTAAATGTTCTGAGCAATCAGGTGTCCAGGGTAGGGCTGTGGTGGTCGTTCTGGCAATGCCTCTTCTCCCCATAAGAGCTGTTGGCTCTCCTTCATTCGTCAGCTGATTTGATCAGGTACTCAAACTCAGCAGAGCGCCAGCTAGGAGAGGAAACCAAAAATCCACCGGGGTCAGTCTCCATATCAGACATCATGTCCTCAGTTGCACCGGCGAACTGCAACTTCTCTTCAGCCAAGAGTTCTATCAGACAACTAGCCAAAGCCTGTGAAAGTACAGTAGACAATAAATTGACAATGTCAAAACAGTACAATGTCAAACTGTAAAAATCTAGAGCGGTCCAAATATTACAGCAAGTCATACGCTTCACATTTAATTAAGGAAGCTAAAGGTGTTAGGATAAATTCAAATACATATTAAAATTATGACGGTAAAACAGTAACATAAGTTTTTCATTTGTAAAATATGTTGCACACTTGTAACAAAGATCTCCGAACAAGTAATTAATTTTGTAGTTGTATAAAAAATGTGGATACTTGTAACCAACTTGATATTTGGAATCATTAAAAACACTTGCCAACGTAAAATACGGACACTCAGAGTTTTGTCACTAAAATCTTGCTAGAACTATGATGAAATTATTTTTATTTGTAAATCAGTCTGCGGTAGCACGTTTCACAGCGTTTGCAAGCAGATATACCCATGAGGACTCTGATTGGCAGGCCATACCTTTTTCTTCCAACGAACTGAATGCATCGTGAATGTAACATTTTCACCTTTTAACCAATCTGAGTAGATTCTGGAACACGCAGTGCCAGAGTTTCAACCGGTTTTAACTCATAGTGATGCAGAGGAAGAAAAACACGGCTAAGCACGGTCGGCTTCTCGTACCTCTGTTTTTGATGGGATTACAAACCTTTGAGATGATTTTTCCATCTAGCTAGATCAATGCACAAAGTTTTACTGAAGTCTACTAGCTAAATTACTAAAATGTAAATCTAGCAACTAGCAAGGAATTTCCATGGCTACTTAACGTTTTGCCTTTGACATGAATATGTATTTGCCACGAGAATAATAGAAATTCACTTTGCACAATTCATATTTTGTATTAGACTAGTTTGGGCATATACATATCAGTTGAATATGGTTCACATCATAACATGTAGTTTTTGTTTATCACTTGAAGTGCTTGCATTTGTTCTACACATTTGTTTTATCTGCTAGGACTGTCATCACTGTTTTTTACATTATAGGAATTTCTGCTCCAAAGAACAGGGTACAGTTTCAGCATGAAAAATCATATGCAAAATGTCAATTCTTAGCTAATTACTATTTTTCCATCATAGTAATTTAGCATGTTATTATTCCTATAACGTTTATTTTTTTCAATCAAAACAGTTTTTCGTACTTTTCAAATGCATTGCCGCGTTGAACTAACTGGATAAAAGGTTTGGTATAGTATCAACAACTGAGGTACGAGCGGGTAGGAAAAGCTGACCACGCTGAAACCTGTTTTTCCTCCTCTGCAATACATCACTATGAGTTAAAACACTTGTGTTCCAGAATCTACTCAGATTGGTTAAAAGATGAAAACGTGACGGACTCACCATGCACTCAGTTCATTGGTCAGAAAAAGCTATGCCGTGTCGATCAGAGTCCTCATGGGTATATCCGCTTGTAAACTCTGTGAAACATACTACTGCAGACTGTGATTTACAAATACAAATAATTTTGTCACAGTTCTAGTGAAATTTTAGTAACAAAACTCTGAGTGTCCGTATTTTACGTTGGCAAGTGTTATTAATGAGTAGCAAGATTCCAAATATCAGGTTAGATATACTATGCACATTTTTTATACAACTACAAAAGTAATTCCAAGTTAGCATATCATTTTTTACATGTGTGCACAATTCTTTTACAAATAAAAAACTTTTGTCGCTGTTTTACCTTCATATAATTAGGGATATACACCCATTTTAGATGTGGCCTTATTTTATTCATTTTGAAGATAAATTAGTCATCACTTCCAATCAAATATAAAACAAACATTCTCAAAACATGTTTTTTCTTAATACACATTTATAAACAAACCTGTCGCTTGCGGTGCCGTGTCCGCTGTTTGATGTTCCTCTTTGCTGCTTTGTCCAGGTTGTCCAATGAACAATGTTTCTCCCTTTGTGTCCAGTATCGGTTTGCAGCGGCATCTGAGAAGTCAAGTGTGGTGTTTTAGCAATTATAATATGCTTTATAATCCTTAATTCAATGTTAGAGTTTGCAGTCAGGCTATTTCTTACCATCAAAGTCAGTCCAGCTCCATTCTTCATCAATACATTTTAGACTAATCTGATTTACCACTAATCCCAGCACACCAGTGTTGTGTCGACTGTTTTACCTGAGATATGAAAGACAAAACATTCCTTTTTCAGTACAGTATTGGAGCCATCTATCACAGATGATGTACATATTCAACCAATGCAGTAAAGCTATAAATGTGAATCTTTTTTCCTTGCCCCTTCTACACTTAACAAATAAATAAGTCTATAGATAAATGGTAATTAACAAGTTAATCAAGTTAAACTCAATAATAAGGTGTTAACCAATTCATATAAATAGGTACATTGTTTATTGTAGTGTTATTCCCGCCAAATTATTCCTCCCCAAACAAAGCCCACAATCCAGACAACCTAAGACTAATCTTGCTTAATACATTTGGATGATGAATGTTCCATTTCACGCAGCCACCACACACTTATTGGTTTAATTCTTTTGACTATTTAACATTTTTTTTAAAGTAATGTAAATTCACATTCACCTTTCATGCGGCCTATACTTTTCATCCTCGCCAGCAGTATTGTGTAGGTCCCGACCGCACGCTATGAAAATGGGGTAAATCCTGACAATTAGCAAATTATAAAAATTCTATTAAAATTACAAACCGCACAAATCTAACATAAGTACTGTAGTTAAAAGTTCAACTCACAGATAATATATTTCGTCTTGCTCGACGAAGACCAGGCCCCGGGCCTTCCGTCGAGCAAGCTGTTAGAAATACAGTCAATAGATTTGCTAGGTATGTATGTGTATAAATATTTCTATATAATGTTTTACTAGGGTTAGTTATCTAGATACAATGCGCTTAATAATGCTTTCTGTATGTAACAACGGTACCCAGCAAGCTAGATAGCTGAAACACAAAACAACTCGTTACCGCACGTACTGCTAGCTAATGTACAGACAGTAAGCTCTGTCTTAGTCGACTCTTACCTTGATTTGTAGTAACAAAATTATTTGGACTGCCTTGAACTGTTGTCGCGTTTTCAGTAACCATTTCCATGGCTTGGCGAGTTGAATAGAAATTGCTGGAATGCATTCTCGACGCTTTACTGAAATGTTAGACTTTGATTACAACCGCCAGTAAAACACAATTGCGAAGTAAAACATTCTCGTGAGTTTAAAAAAGAAGCAGGGTTGTAGTGAACTCCAATCCTCTTAATTTCACTCGTCATTGAAAATCGTCACGCCCTCACTCCTGGTTTTCTTCGCCAGATTGGGTTATTTAGTTTTCCATCACTACACCCTCCTACTTCCATTAATTTGATTGGCCATCGAAACATATAGTCTGTGCCGAGTCCGTCATCGTCCAGTTTTGAGCCATAATCGGAAAACTGTGTCATCTCCGCTATTTGATTTATTTAACACCTAAAACGTAATTTGCTCCAACGGACTTGAGTCCAGTCAAATGACTGACTTGAGTCAAGTCACTATAATGTCAAAGCGTAAGGCAGATGATCACCAACAGAGAAACTGGCCAATGCAGCAATGTGCACAAAGTGCAAAGAAATTTGTGGACACAAGCTAAGACAAAAGCAGAGAGGAAATCAATAGAGACTGAAAAGAGTGAGAATAACCAACTGACCAGTGTTTCATTTGCAATTACTTCTGATATTATTTGCCTTCCCCGTAAAAAGCTGTTTGTCATGTCAAATGAAGATAGAGAGGATCTGCATAGGGTTTTCACATTATTATATCCATTGAGAAACCAAACTTTTGCACACCTTTAGATCGACCTGTGCGTTGGAGAAGACCAAATGTTGATTCAAGTAAACAAAAGAACTCCCGCACCCAGTCTGCGTAGCTAGCAATAAGAATTTAATAACGTTTCGGTACCAACTTTAGGTTGCCTGCTCTGTGTAAACTGTTGAAATCTTGGTACCGAAACGTTATTAAATTCTTATTACATGTTACGCAGACTGGGTGCGGGAGTTCTTTTGTTTACATTATTATATCCAAACAAGGATCTTGCCATTGTTCAGCTGACATTGTTTCTTGAACTTTGCAATATAACATCAAACTTCTTGTGAATCTGTATCCTCAACCAGCCTATTTATAAAGGCTTTTATTCAATGACTCCTTTGTTATTTAATTTTTCCTTTGTTGTCATGGTTAACAGCCACACATGTAAACAGTAAAAATATTAATTTGGAACAACTTTTGTTGCACTTTAAAAATTATTTTAAAACCATATAATGTACTAAATATATTTCATTGTGTTAAAATGGATACAATTATTTGATTTAAATTATATACAAGTATACACCATTTTAAAATAACTGGGTTATTTCACTCAATGAACTATTTCTATACTATTTTGTATACACACTTTAAGTATACTGCTTTTTAACTTTAGGTTGCCTGCTGAGTGTAAACTGTTGAAATTAGAATGAGGACAAAAGACAAGTGTTAAGAACTAATTTGCATGTGCAAAGTCTGAGGAGTTTCCAGAAATCTCAAGAGCTGACTTCTTACGACTGGTTAAAATCGTTTTATATCGCGACTTCTCTGTACTGGCCTTTTACCTGTACGTAAACGTAAGGATGACATTGGAGCTGTGTGTGGCCACACAGTCATGCATGAACATGGAGTACAGGAGGGGACTGAGTACGCAGCCCTGAGGGGCTCCGATGCTCAGGGTCAGTGCAGAGGAGGTGAGGTTGCCCATTCTCACCACCTGGGATCTACTCGTCAGGCAAAGTTAGGTGTTAAGCCCCAGGGTCCTCAGCTTGGGAACAAGCAATTGTGGGTTTGATTACAGGCTCAAAATAGCCAGAAACAAAGAACACTTCTGAAACTCATCATTCTATTCTTGTTCTGAGATATGAAGGCTATTCCATGCGCAAAATTGCCAAGAAACTGAAGATCTTGTACAATACTGTGTACTACTCCCCTAAAAGAACAGCGCAAACTGGCTCTAACCAGAATAGAAAGAGGAATGAGAGGCCCTGGTGCACAACTGAGCAAGCGGACAAATACATTAGAGTGTCTAGTTTGAGAAACAGACACCTCACAGGTCCTCAACTGGCAGCTTTGTTAAATAGTACCCTTAATACACCAGTCAGAATGTCGACAGTGCAGAGGAAACTCTGGAATGCTGGTCTTCTAGGCACAGTTACCAAGAAAAAGCCATATCTTAGACTGGTCAATAAAAAGCAAAGATTAAGATGGACAAAAGAGCAGACACCGGACTGAGGATGACTGGAAAAAGTTTTATGGACAGTCGAATCAAGTGTTTGAGGTGTTCGGATCACAAAGAACAATTGTGAGACGCAGACCAAATAAAAAGATGCTGGAGGAATGCTTGACGCCATCTGTCAAGCATGGTGGAGGCAATGTCATAGTCTGTGGGTGCATTGGTGGTGGTGAAGTGGGAGTTTTGTACAGGGTAAAAGGGATCTTGAAGAAGGAAGGCTATCAGTCCATTTTGCAACCCCATGCAATACCCCGTGGACGGCGCTTGATTGGAGCCAATTTCCTCCTACAGCAGGACAATGACCCAAAGCAAAGCTCCAAACTATGTAAGAACTATTTAGGGAAGAAGCAATCACACAAGCACACGTTCACATACACACACTCCTGCAAAAGAATGTTCACACAATTGTTACAGCTTTTATGTTGCTATTTAGACTGTCTTTTTTGCCAAATATAGTGACCTGTTTTTAGCTTAGTTTATCTGAAGGAAATTGTTTGACATCCAGTTATTCTCACACACACAAGCACTCATTCCTGTTACTCAGTGTTCATTCCTGTTACCCAATGTTCATTTCTGTTACTTAATTGTTTTTATTAAAGAAATGAAGATAACTTATTTTTCAATTATGTTTGGTCTATTATTTAAACAATTGTATGATAAATCACATTATAGATTTGTGAAAATTTTGAGGTTGTGGTCTCCCTTAAACATAAAAAATGGCTCGGTGTTTTTAAAAAAAAGCACATTTTGCCTGCATATGTTGACTTTTTTGCTTCAGGTAAATATTTTTTGAACATGTAACCAATTATTTCTGTAAAATACCCTCTTAATCGAGGGATAAACAGAAACTAGCAAGACTTTTAATTGATATTTAAACAGTTGTAAGCGTTTTGGTAACAGGACTGAGAAAAATACAAAAAAATAATAATTAAGAAACCTTAAAAAATTAATAAAATTGCCTGTGATTAACCATAACGCATTTTGAATAGTTAAATATGTGTTATTAGTTGCAGTGCTGAAAAAAGATAAAGAATGTAGTTTAATTTTGGCACTGATTTGGCGGAATGGCCCATATGTTTCTCCAAACCCTATAATTGACCAAGACAGTGACGCGTGTGCATCGCGCAGCTCAGCGTCTGCCCAGTTTTTGCAAATTAGCAGTAATTTACTTAATATTTTTTAGCTTATTCACTCAGTACAGCCTAGCACACACTCAATATAGCCGACAAGAATTCCTAGACATCGGAGCACAATACACTGGGTTTTTGACAACTTCCACCCTCCACCGGAGATTCTCAGGACGCCCCGAGAGACATTATTCGCATTGTGGACTAGTGGTGCCCAGAGGCAGCGTCCTTCACTACCTAGCCTTTTCCTTGCTAATGTTCGGTCACTGGCAAACAAAATGGACGGAATACGACTGAGAATCATCTCACACAAATGGATTATGGATTGCTGCGTCATGATTTTCACAGAAAACGTGGCTTAACAACAACATACCCAACAACGTAATTGAGCTGGAGGGCCGCGCTATCTTCAGAGCAGATAGGATTGAAATGGACTGTGGTAAGACAAGAGCTGGTGGACTGTGCATTTATGTAAACAAAACATGGTGTACAAACACTAACTTAACCGGGAGTCATTGTTAATTTAACCAGAAGCCGTGGATGAACAGAGAGGTCTGACAACTGCTAAAGGCACGCAACACTGCTTTTATGCTTTTAGATCCGGCGATGCGGAGGCCAATAACTCATCCATGGCCAGCCTGAAAAGGGGCATCAAGATGGCTAAAAATTACCACAAGCTGCGGATTGAGGAGCACTTCTATAACAACTCCGAACCCTGACGCATGTGTCAGGGCATCCAAGCCATCACTGACTACCGGCCAATGAATCCTACTCCCACAGCCAGTGATGTCTCCTTCACTGACGAGTTAAACAGGTTCTATGCATGCTTCGACAGGGACAACAAAGGGCCAGCCATTAAAGCTGAACTCCCCTGAGACATCCTCCCCCCTCAGACTATGGGTGAATGGACGCAAGGCTGCTGGTCCTGCTGGCATCCCCGGGTGTGTGCTCAGAACATGTGCTAAGCAGCTGGCTGAGGTCTTTACTGAAATTTTCAACATGTCACTGGCCTAGGCGGTTGTCCCAACGTGCTTCAAGACCACGACCATTGTGCCAGTGCCGAAGCAGTAGACTGCGTCTAGTCTCAATGACTTCCGACCAGTTGCACTCACCCCCACAATCATGAAGTGCTTTGAAAGACTAGTTCTGGCCCACCTTAAGTCCTGCCTCCCCCAACATTGGATCCCTACCAGTTTGCCTACCAGTTGAATAGGTCTACAGAGGACGCCATCTCCACGGCTCTACACTCTTCCCTGACCCACCTGGACAAAACCAACACCTATGTGAGGATGCTATTCATAGACTTCAGCTCAGCTTTCATCACTCTCATCCCCTCTAGGCTGGTCAACAAACTCCATGACCTGGGTATCAGCCCCTCTCTCTGCAACTGGACTCTGGATTTCCTAACCAACAGACCCCAGTCTGTCAGGTTAGAAAACTTCACCTCCTCCACCCTGATCCTGTACACTGGTGTAAGCAAGCAAGCAAGTTTATTTATATAGCACAATTCATACATAGAAGCAATTCAGTGTGCTTTACAAAGAAAAATAAAAAATATAAAAATACAATTGCATAAAAACAAATACTCAAATTAACAACAAAACAACATCATAATAATAAAACATAGAAAAAGAATACTAGAAATAGAATAAAAATGGGATAAAAACATAGGAAGCTATAAAAGCTGTAAGGCTAAACAGTGCGGTTAAGATTAAATGCTCAGTCATAGGTACATGGATTTAAAAATTGATACGTTTGGGGCACATCTAAGATCTTCTGGTAGTTTATTCCAGTTGTGTGCAGCATAACTGCTAAACGGTGTACCACAAGGCTGTGTGCTGAGCCCTCTCCTGTACTCCCTCTTCACCCACGACTGCGTTCCTGTACACTGTTCCAATACCATCGTCAAGTTCGCAGACGACAGCACAGTGGTAGGGCTGATTAGTGAAAATGACAAGTCAGCCTACAGGGAAGAGGTCATGCACCTGGCGGGATGGTGCGCTGACAACAACCTGCCCCTCAACGCCAAGAAAACCAAGGAAGTCATTGTGGATTACAGGAAGTCTAAAAGCTCCAACCACGCCCCAGTCCTCATCGAGGATACTGAGGTGGAGCGTGTGCTTCAAATTCCTGGGTGTCCACATTTCCAAGGACCTCTCCTGGACCCTCAACATCTCAGCTCTGGTCAAAAAGGAGCAGCAGCGCCTGTACTTCTTGAGGAGGCTGAAGAGAGCCCGTCTGTCATCCAAGTTCCTTGTGAACTTTTATCGCTGCACAATCGAGAGCATTCTGACAAACTGCGCCACAGTGTGGTTTAGCAGCTGCTCCATAGCCGACCAGAAGGCCCTGCAACAGGTGGTTAAAACTGCCCAGCACATCAGTGGTGCCCAGCTTCCTGCCATCGCAGACCTCCAGCGCAAACGGTGTCTGCCCAAGGCGCGCAGAATCATCAGGGACCCTTCACACCCATGCCACAAACCGTTTGCCCTCCTACCATCAGGCAGGCGGTTCAGGTCTCTTCGGTCCTGCACAAGCAGACTCAGGAACAGTTTCTTCCCATCCACTGTAAACCTGCTGACTGTAAACTCTGTGACCCATCATATACCATATCCTCCCCCACTTCTCAGGGACCTTGTTGCACTACTCCCTTGTACTACTCTGACACTGCCTTGCAAAGCCTGATAATGGAAGTTTTCAGTGGTTACAGGTACGTGTCTACCTCTGCTTTCCCTGCATTTCAGTTGCACATGCACCTTGTACTTTCAATTTGCCACTTTGCACATATAGTATTGCCACTGTACTTGCATTTTTACAGTTGTTACACACACGTCTACCTCGGGGACCTTTGTGCTGCTATCTCTGCATCATGGTTGCTCATGCTACCCTACTACAGTACTCCTTCATTTGCCCCGTTTGCACATCTTGTATGCCATTTAAAAATTGCCATTTGTACCCGAACAACTACAAATCAATTTATAACATTTTTGACATGCGTTTTTCTGGATTGTTTTGTTGTTATTTTGTCTCCCACTGTTCAAATAAACCTACCATTAATATTATAGACTGATAATTTCTTTGTCAGTGGGCAAACGTACAAAATCAGCAGGGGATCAAATAATTTGTTCCCTCACTGTAGGGTTTAAATTATTATCATTGCATTCTGTTTTTCTTTACATTTTACCCAGCGTCACAACTTTTTTGGAAACAGGGTTGTACATAATCAGTAATTTGTTACATTGAGAAATAAAAAAGTGATATGCAGGATTTGTTATTCTCATCTTTGTTGTCTGTTATGGAAATGTAATAGTAGTAGTAACATGAATTGTTACTACTGTTGCATAGAATGTAATAGTAAAATTCATAATTGTACAAATTTACATTCTTGAATATTGAGCCCGTCATTGCCCTTGTTTTCCCATTTCCTTGCTCCAGTGAGCCTCCCCACTACCATCGTCACATCATCGATGCCGTCAACAATGGGGAGTCACATGATGTACCCCGGAGCCCACACAGTCATGTATGCCACACCAACACCCTCGCTGGGCGACGGTAGCCTAACCTTGCTCAACACCTTTCCACAGACAGGCCATAATCAGCCCCACCAAGACCCAGGTGAGCCAATAGCAGAGCCCAGTCACTACAACTGCCCTAAAAAGGCACTGATATAGATGAGATCTACCCATGTTTAGTCACCCCAAATTATTATCCCACTTGATATAAAAAAGTTTGAATCAATTACATAACTGAAATACATTTGAAATAAATATGAAAACATTTTTATTGAGGGTGCTAATAATTTCAGATGTGACTACATCTCTAGAAGTCAACAATTCTATAACCGTACAAACAGATGGTAATTCCTCGTCCTGATGACGTAAACCCTGTTTTTATTACTTTTGGGAAAATATGCAGTATAATTCACTTACTAGAGAAATAATTCCCCAACTAGGTGCTGTACAGCAGGTGTTCCTTGCAGGACCTCCTGGGACAGTTCAGATACCAGTGTCAGCAGTGCAGCTCCACCCGGTAATGTCACCCACGTCTCTCTTTCAACCTAACTGTTCTGTTATTATTGGTACCAGAACGGTAATTACTGTCACTTTAACATTACTATCTCAACTGGAGTCACTATAGTTGTCTAAACACTAACCTCACTACTATCGCATTTACACTACTCTTAACATTCCCGTCCCCTAATCCCATACTTTTTTACCTCTAGATGGTGATTGGTCAGCAATCAAACAGCAGCAGCAACCTCACAGAGCTTCAAGTGGTCAACTTAGACACCCAACATCACTCAAAGGACAATTGACCCGCCACATCAAAAGACTGCATTTCCCAGACACATATAAATGCCCAAATGCCAGGGGATCACTGATGCCTTGCCAACAGAGTGCCACCCCCTATTTATTAATGACTTTTTTTTAATGAATCTAATAAGAAAATAAATACATTGGCAGTGGTGTTAAAGGTACACAGGATTCATGTGTGCTCCAGCTTTTTTACTTAGTAAACATTTTTGATATATTAGTATGTTGTGTTGTTTGACTTGACATCCACACATTGCTGGGGCTACAGCTTCACATTTTAAAGTTGCTTTTAGTGTGCATGTTCTGGTTGTATGTGAACTGAAGAAGATTTGTTTATTTTGTTCTTACTGTTGTATTCCTTTATAAATGTAATATTGATTAATTATATTTTTCTACTTTGGCATGTGGCATATGGTAAAGATATCTTCCTTTTTCATTTATCAGGGGAAATGTGCCAAATCTGTTACAGATACAGAATTTTATAGTTACTGATACACTCTATTAAACACAAATAGTTTGCACCTAAGTATTGCCACCAAAACCAAGAATAATTTAGATTCACACATTTATTCATACATGACTCTTGAGCAACTTTGCCATGCAGACTGAGTGAGGGATGCCTTGACTAGACCTCCTACTCTGTGACAGGTCACCTACACTGGCCCTTTCATTCTGTAGGTTTATTAATGGATTTTGAATGTCACAGGTTATTGTCAACGGCTGACACAAGCTCCTTTTCAGTTTTGTGTGTGACTATACTGAATTGCTGCACAGAATAACATTGTATTTCCCCACAAAACACACCTGTTATCCCAGTTGTAAGGGTATTTTTTGTCAAGTTTGTCGTCAAGAACCTGAAAAAAATGGCCTTTGACATCTTTGCAGTAAACAGAAAAAAAGCAAGCATATCAAAGCTTGTTTAGCAATGGGCTCTGAAATGTTATTACTGTAACTGCACAAGTACTGTTTTCCAGAAGAAATCAAGGGAAAAACTGTTTGTGAGTCTGGAAGTGCGTGCCCCATTGCTCCAGTAGCGTCTACCAGACGGCAGCAGTGTGAACAGACCATAGCCTGGGTGCTTTCAGGCATTGTGTATGGTAGATTCCTTGCACGGCGGGCAGGTGGCAGCCAATGACGGCAAAACTGCTTGTTGTCATTCCCATTTCATGGAGTTTACCATTAAGATTGAACTGCAGATGTCTGGTGTAACAATCTAAGCTCCTGAGCTGCTGGTGGAGGTTCAAATCTTGTCAATGGTCATACTGTCTGTTGGTGAAACTGGATATTGACCCACTCTAGATGATTCCAAGGACTCAACTAACTAATGTAACAAATTAATTGAATAAGGAAAGAGAGTGTACAATTGCATTACAAGTATCAAAGAAGTAGGTACAGAGATTTGAGATTGCAAGAGCAAAGAGGCAAGCAAACCAAGGCAATCTAAATTTTTACGTCGAAGCTTTATGAAAGGCTCAGAATATTTAATCGACAGTGACATCTGCTGTTTAGAAATAAAAATCAGATGTTCAATGTTCATACAGACGTATTTTCCCATACTGTTAGATAAAATGTTCCGGTGTGTGCTCATTGAAAAGGGAAATTAGAATGTGGGGTTTGTATCCACATTTCCCTTGCCTTTCCAGTTATCTTTTTATTTAACCATTAATCCGTTATAATCCCATAAGGAAAATAAATGTATTTTAAATATTTTTTTGAATACATTTGGAAAATATATTTCCAAACACATTTGGAAAATATATTCCTGAATACATTTGGTAAATGTCAAAATGTTTGAAATTGGCCGCTTAAATATATTTATAAAAATGTATGTCTAAATATACTGTAGCGTTGGCCAGACTGTGTTTTGAACCTGCAACCATATGTTCCACTGTCAGGCACGCTAACCACTTCTCCAAACATGATTATTTCATTTGGAGGGGTCTTACCATGTTTACTATAGTACATTAGAATATATTTGTGACCTTAAGATGAAATGTATTTTGGTAATGTACGTATCTATAAAATGTGTTTCAACACCTAAATGTGATATAATCAATACTTTGGTAATTACATTTCATCTTTTTATTTTCACAGTATCTGAAAAATGCATTTTAATATGGGCTTCAAAATATATTTTGTAATCTATACAAAATACATATTGTAATGAGAGCATTTTTGACAGTGAAATACATTTGGACAAAACTGAAATGTAATTATACATTTTCAAATACATTTTGGAATAAAAGTATATATTTTTGGAATAAAAGTAAATATATTTCAAAATATATGAAATATATTTTGATAGCTGAAATGTATTTTGAATAAAGTTTAGTGTATTTATACATTTTTAAATACATTTCAGAATAAAAGGTGAAATACATTTTGATACCTGAAATGTATTTTGAATTAAGTTAAATTTATTCGACATATTCATCATATATTCTACATATATTTTGCATTGCAAAAATATATTTATTTTCCATATGGGATATTCTGGATGACAAAGGCGTGTGGATAAAAAGTGCTTCGTAGGATGCACTAAAAGTAAATGAAATGATTTACTTTTAGTGCAAATGATTTGAACCACAATAAATAGTGATGTTTCAATTGAAAACATTTTGCAAACTAAATCACAATTCGATCTCAAATGGTGTTGCTTAGTAGTCGGTGACGTACATGCTAATCCACCGCTGAAGTAAGGATAGTTGAAAACTAGGCGCGATTAAAAAATGCTTAATGCTGTTAATTTTGTTGCTGTTTACACATTTTTCATTTTTGAGCCTCAGAGCCTTTCAGAATCACACACAACTAATTTACCAGAAATAACTAACGTACAATTAAATTACAGACAAGGCGGCGGTTCGGTACCACTGTACTGAGAATGGACCGGAGATTGAAGGAGACTGCAGTCAACCTACCCGACTCTTGAAAATACTTGGTCAAACTAGCCGTTCATAAAAATTGTGTGCGCTCTAAAATCAGTCTGAGGTAAAAGACATACAGTGAAGGTAAAAAGTATTTGATCCCCTGCTGATTTTGTACGTTTGCCCACTGACAAAGAAATGATCAGTATATAATTTTAATGGTAGGCTTATTTGAACAGTGAGAGACAGAATACCAACAAAAAAATCCAGAAAAACACGTTATAAATTGATTTGCATTTTAATGAGTGAAATAAGTACTTGATCCCCTCTCAATCAGAAAGATTTCTGGCTCCCAAGTGTCTTTTATACAGGTAACAAGCTGAGATTAGGAGCACACTCTTAAAGGGACTGCTCCTAATCTCAGTTTGTTACGTGTATAAAAGACACCTGTCCACAGAAGCAATCAATCAATCAGATTCCAAACTCTCCACCATGGCAAAGACCAAAGAGCTGTCCAAGGATGTCAGGGACAAGATTGTAGACCTACACAAGGCTGGAATGGGCTACAAGACCATCGCCAAGTAGCTTGGTGAGAAGGTGACAACAGTTGGTGCAATTATTCGCAAATGGAAGAAACACAAAAGAACTGTCAATCTCCCTCGGTCTGGGGCTCCATGCAAGATCTCACTTCGTGGAGTTGCAGTGATCATGAGAACGGTGAGGAATCAGCCCAGAAATACACGGAAGGATCTTGTCAATTATCTCAAGGCAGCTGGGACCATAGTCACCAAGAAAACAATTGGTAACACTATGCCGTGAAGGACTGAAATCCTGCAGCGCCCGCAAGGTCCCCCTGCTCAAGAAAGCACATGTACAGGCCCGTCTGAAGTTTGCCAATGAACATCTGAATGATTCAGAGGAGAACTGGGTGAAAGTGTTGTGGTCAGATGAGACCAAAATCGAGCTCTTTGGCATCAACTCAACTTGCCGTGTTTGGAGGAGGAATGTTGCCTATGACCCCAAGAACACCATCTCCCCCATCAAACATGGAGGTGGAAACATTATGCTTTGGGGGTGTTTTTCTGCTAAGGGGACAGGACAACTTCACCGCATCAAAGGGACGATGGATGGGGCCATGTACCGTCAAATCTTGGGTGAGAACCTCCTTCCCTCAGCCAGGGCATTGAAAATGGGTGGTGGATGGGTATTCAAACCTGGTGGCCACCTACAAGAAATGTCTGACCTCTGTTATTGCCAACTAGGGTTTTGCCACCAAGTACTAAGTCATGTTTTGCAGAGGGGTCGAATACTTATTTCACTCATTAAAATGCAAATCAATTTATAACATTTTTGACATGTGTTTTTCTGGATTTTTTTGTTGTTATTCTGTCTCTGACTGTTCAAATAAACCTACCATTAAAATTATAGACTGATCATTTCTTTGTCAGTGGGCAAACATACAAAATCAGCAGGGGATCAAATACTTTTTTCCCTCAATGTACGTGTGTCTTGCTCAATAGGTTGAATATTTAGTATTTTGAGATATATTAATGCATTAAACATTTCTGAAGATGTGATGTAATAAGAAAATGTTTCAGTGTTTATAGATCAGATCCGGACACCTTTTCAGAAGAAATATGAATGTCCTCTTGGGGATTCTATTACATTCCTTTTATTTGATGCTAAACCAGACTAATTTGTAACTATTAGTCATTAATTTCACTTGATATGTCTTCAGTCAGATCTCCTCTATACGCACAACACAACACATATAGAGACATTTCACTATATGACTTTAATATTATTATTTAATATTTAAATATACAGCTCTGGAAAACATTAAGAGACCACTGCAAAATTATCAGTTTCTCTGGTTTTACTATTCATATGTATGTGTTGGAGTAAAATGAACAATTTTGTTTTATTCTATACACTACTGACAACATTACTCCCAAATTCCAAATAAAAAAATTGTTATTGAGAGTATTTATTTGTAGAAAATAACTACTGTTCAAAATAACCAAAAAAAAAGATGCATTGTTTTCAGACTTCAAATAATGCGAAGAAAACAAAATCATATTTGTTTTTCAACAACAAAATACTAATGTTTTAACTTAGGAAGAGTTCAGAAATCAATATTTAGTTGAATAACTCTGATTGGCATGCTCTCCACCAGTCTGTCAAATTGCTTTTAGGTGACTTTATGCCACTCCTGGCACAAAAACTCAAGTAGCTTGGCTTTGTTTGATGGATTGTGACCATCCATCTTCAAATTCCAGAGGTTTTCAATGGGGTTCAGGTCTGAAAATTGGGCTGGCCATGACAGGGTCTTGATCTGGTGGTCCTCCATCCACACCTTGATTGACCTGGCTGTGTGGCATGGAGCATTGTCCTGCTGGAAAAACCAATTCTCAGAGTTGGGGAACATTGTCAGAGCAGAAGGAAGCAGGTGTTCTCCCAGGATAATCTTGTACATGGCTTGATTCATGCGTCCTTCACAAAGACAAATCTGCCTGATTCCAGCCTTGCTGAAACATCCCCAGATCATCACCGATCCTCCACCAAATTTCACAGTGGGTGCGAGACACTGGCTTGTAGGCCTCTCCTGGTCTCCGTCTAACCATTAGGTGACGAGGTGTTGGGCAAAGCTGAAAATTTGACACGTTAGAGAAGATGACCTTACTCCAATCTTCTACGGTCCAATCCTTGTGGTCTTTTGCAAACTTCAGCCTGGCTCTTCTTTGCTTCTCATTGATGAAGGGCTTTTTTCTAGCTTTGCACGACTTCAGCCCTGCCTGTTTCAAACCGTCCTTGCCTTGCACTTCACCCCAGCTGCTGTTTGCCATTCTTTTTGTAGGTCACTTGATGTCATCCTACGGTTGTTGAGTGACATTCGAATGAGTTGACGGTCATCTCGGTCAGTGGACAGTCGTTTTCGCCCTCTGCCAGTCTGTAGCTTTGTTGTCCCCAATGTCTGTTGCTTGACCTTGTTCTTATGAATCGCCGTCTTTTCAGGATGGAAGCAACCAGGATGGAAGCAACCTTTTCAGGATGGAAGCAAATTTTCAGGATGGAAGCAACCTGATGCTCACTGTATCCCTCTGCCAGTAAAGCCAGAATTGAACCATTCTTTTCCTCACTCAAAGCTTTTCTTTTCAACTCTTTTGTCATGCTGAATAGTTATTTTTTTATTCAAATTATCTTTGAGGTACTACTTGCACTGTTTTTGCCATCCAGCTGGTCCTATTGCAAGAGTATAGTGATGACCACAGCAGTGTTTTTTTAGACTTTTCCTCGTTAAATTAGATTTGGTTCAGGTAATCACCTAATAAGTGCCTCATTAAGTAAAATGAGGTGTGCCTGTGATGGAATTTAACAGACACTGTAATGTAATGGCTGCTATACATGTAGAGATGCTGATTTAAGAAAAATTTGGAGTGGTCTCTTAATTTTTTCCAGAGTTGTATAATGAATCTTTATGGAGATGTTAATGCTGCAACACTTAAAGCTACATAACAGGCTAAATTCCTATAATTAGTTAATGAATCCACTTCATTTCTGTTAAGGAGTGTCTCCTTTATAAGTACACCACATATAAAGAATTTTTACTGTAGCAAATATGAGAAATTTTCATATAAAGTTATAGCGCATCTCCACGGAGATGTGGATGCTGTCACACTTAAAGCTACATTAAAGACACAATTCCAATAATTAGTTGATGATTCTACTTGATTTGAGTAATTCTTACTGTATCATTGTTGAGAAATTTATATTGAAAGGTATAATGCATCTCTATGGTGACTTGAATGCAGCTACATTTAAAGCTACAATATATGCTCAAATCCCATAATTAGTTAACGATTCTACATGATATGAGTTAAGGTAGGTCCCCTCTATATGTACACCACATATAGAGCAATTTTACTGTAGCATTTTGAAGAAATTTACATTGAAAGGTATGACGCATCACTATGGCGAGTTGAATGCTGCTACACTTAAAGCTACATTACAGGCTCAATTTCCATAATTAGTTGAAGATTCTACTTGATTTGAGTTAAGGTAGGTCTCCTCAATGTGTCCTCCACATATAGAGCAATTTTATTGTAGCATATTGGAGAAATTTACATTGAAATGTATGATGCATTTCTATGGCGACTGGAATGCTGCTACACTTAATGTCACATTACAGGCTCAATTCCCATAATTAGTTGATGATTCTACTGGGTTTGAGTTAAGGTCGGTCCCCTCTATAGGTACACCTCATATAGAGCAATTTTACTGTAGTATTTTGGAGAAATTCACATTGAAATTTATAGTGCATCTCTATTGAGAAGTGAATGCTGTTACACTTAAAGATACATTACAGGCTCAATGCCCATCATTTGTTAACATTTCTTATTGATTTCAGTTACAGTAGGTCCCTTCTGTGTGTACATGACATATAAAGCAATTTTACTGTAGCATTTTGGAGAAATTCACATTTAATGCATCTCTATGGCAACTTGAATGCTGCTACATTTGAAGCTACAATATATGCTCTAATCCCATAATTAGTTAACAATCCTACTTGATATGAGTTAAGGTAGATACCCTTTGTATGTGCTTCTGTTAAGGAAGGATTCCTTTATACATACACCACATATTGAGCAATTTTACTGTAGCATTTTGGAGAAAATAACATTCAAAGATATATTGAATCTCTACTGAGATCTGAATCCACTTGATTTCTGTTAAGGAATGTCGCCTTTCCATGTCTCCACAGTAATGCCATTTACCTTTAAAAGCAAAAATCTCCAAATTTCTGCAGTAAAAGTGCTCTATATGGGGTGTACGTATAACAGAGACCTTCCTTAACCTAAAACAAGTATATTCATTAACTAATTATGGGATTTGAGCATTTACTGTGGCTTTAAATATAGCAGTCTGCATAGAGACACATTATACATTTCAATGTGAATTTCTCAAAAATGCTACAGTAAAATTGCTCAATATGTGGTTTACATATAAAGGAGACATTCTTTGACAGAAATCAAGTGGATTCATTAACTAATTATTGGATTTGAGTGTTTACAGTGGCTTTAAATATAGCAGCAATCACGACTCCATAGAGACACATTATACATTTCAATGTGAATTACTCAAAAATGCTACAGTAAAATTGCTCAATATGTGTTGTATGTATAAAGGAGACCTTCTTTAACAGAAATTAAGTGGATTCGTTGACTAATTATGGGATTTGAGCATATAGTGTAGCTTTAAATGCAACAGCATTCAAGTTGCCATAGAGATACATCAAGATGCATTAAATGCAAATTCTCACAAAATGCTACAGTAAAATTGCTGTATATTTGATGTAGACATAGAGGGACCTACCCTAAGTCAAACCAAGTAGAATCGTTAACTAATTATGGGATTTGAGCATTAACTGTAGCTTCAAATGTAGCAGCATTCACATCTCCATAGAGACAGCTGATAACTTTCAATGTAAATTCAACCAAAATACTACTGTAAAATGTCTTTATATGTGGTGTACACATTGAGGGGACCTGCCTTCACCCAAATCAAGTGGAATGGTTAACTAATTATGGGAATTAAGCCTGAAATGTAGTGTTAAGTATGACAGCATTCAAGTCTCCATTGAGATGCACTATACATTTAAGTGTGAATTTCTCCTAAATGCTACAGTAAAATTACTCTTTATGTGGTCTACACATAGAGGGGACATATCTTAACTCAAATCAAGTAGAATGGTTAATTATGGGAATTGAGGCTGTAATGTGACTTTAAGCGTGACAGCACCAACATCTCCATAGAAATGCAATATACCTTTCAATTTCTCCAAAAGGCTACAGTAAAATTGCTCATTAGGTGGTGGACACATAGAGGGGACCTACCTTAACTCAAATCAAGTGGAATTGTTAACTAATTCTGGGAATTGAGCCTGAAATGTAGCATTAAGTGTGACAGCATCCAAGTCTCCATAGAGATGCACTATACATAATTTAAATGCAAATTTCTCAGAAATGCTGCAGTAAAATTGCTCATTAGGTGGTGGACACGTAGAGGGGACCTACCTTAACTCAAATCAAGTGGAATTGTTAACTAATTCTGGGAATTGAGCCTGAAATGTAGCATTAAGTGTGACAGCATCCAAGTCTCCATAGAGATGCACTATACATAATTTAAATGCAAATTTCTCAGAAATGCTGCAGTAAAATTGCTCAATATGTGGTGGACACAGAGCGGACCTACCTTAACTCAGATCAAGTGGAAAGGTTAACTAATTATGGGAATTGAGCCTGTAATGTAGCGTTAAGTGTGACAGTATAAACGTTTCCACAGAGAAGCACTATACCTTTTCATGCAAATTTCTCAAAAAGGCTACAGTAAAATTGCTCATTATGTGGTGGACAAATAGAGGGGACCTACCTTAACTCAAATCAAGTGGAATTGTTAACTAATTCTGGAAATTGAGCCTGAAATGTAGCTTCAAGTGTGACAGCATCCAAATCTCCATAGAAATGCACTATACATTTAAATGCAAATTTCTCAAAAATGTTACCGTAGAAATGTTGTGTACGAATAAAGAAGCCCTTTCTTAACAGAAACCATGTGGATTCATTAAAAAATTTATAGGAATTGTGCCTGCAATGTAGCTTTACTGTTAGTGTAGCATTATAAACGTCTCTATAGAGATTCATTAGAAATGTAAATGTTAATTACTCCAAAGGCATACAGTGATGTGTCTCTGTATTTGTTGTGTATATAGAGAATATCTGATTTAACACAAATTATGTGAAATTATTGATTAATACGTTCTGTGGTTTAGCATCAAATAAATGTAATGCAATAGAATCCCCAATAGGAAATTCATATTTCTTCTCAAAAGAGGTCCGGATCAGACGTATAAAAACTAAAACAAGTACTTACTACATCAAATCTTCAGAATTTTATTGTATTAATGTATTTTGAAATACTAAAAATGTAACCGATAGAGCAAGACACGTCTTGCGACGCAGACTGCGCACAATTTTTCCGAGCGGCTAGTTTGACCGAGTATTTTCAAGAGTCGGCTAGGTTGACAGCTGTGAGAAGGAGGTAGGAGGTGTGCAGAAGGGGAAAAATGGAAGTTGGTGGTGGAAGTGAAGGACGACGAGTTAAGGGGAGGGGTGGAAAGGGAATGCAGGCAGGGAGCAGACGTGTACAGGTGAAGAAGAGAAAGGTTAGCACACTAGGACTTAGTAGTAGTTAGGATTTGAGTGGTGAGGAGGGTGATATCGGTGGGCCAGAGGAACTCGATGAGGAAGAATATAAAGTTGTTCTTAAGTTTGAGGAGGGAGGTGGACTTGGAGCGGTGAATACGATCAAGGTAACAATGGCGTTAAAAAAAGTGATTGGTGATATAATTACTGCGATAGTGCTGAGATGGAAGTTTACAGATTACTTGCAAGGATGTGGGACAGAGAGATCGGGTGCTCAAGGTGGAAAGGTTGGGACAGTTTCAGGTGATGAGTGGTTTACCAGATCAAGGAGGAAAGCAATGGAGCAAGGGAGTGATTACAGGAATTCCTGTGTGTGTAGGGATGACGGGAAGTGAAGACTAATATAAGGGGTGGGGTTTTGATGAGTGCACAGAGACTTCAAACATCAAAAGATGGGGTTATGGAGGATAGCAAGTCAGTTTTGTTACAGTTTGAGGGAGGGACCCTCCCAGACAAAGTAACAATCGGGTATATGAGATATTATGTAAGGCCCTATGTGCCTAAACCACTTAGGTGTTATAACTGCCAGTGGTTTGGACATGTGACAGCAATGTGCAGGGAGACAAGACTGTGTGCTAGAAGTGAAGGAAATCATAGTTATGGACAGTGTGGGGAAGGTGTGGCTCCTAAATTTTGGAATTGTGAGGATGCTCATAGTTTGGCTTATGAAGGATGTGCAATAATGAAGAAAGCAGTACAAGTACAGCAAGTAAGCGTGAGTCAAAAGGTGTCCTATGCAGATGCAGTTAAAATGGTTCAGAGCCAGACAGCAGAATGCAGAAGTGGGGGAAAAGTGGGACTGCATGAATCAGGACAAATGAAGCAGGATTTCAGATGGACTCATTATTTTGAACATCTGATACAATATAAAAGGTCTCAGTCAATAGTAAGAAAGACCATATTTCAAAGAAAGATAATTTATTGGCACCAGTTTTGCAGCACAATAGGTAGAGCGACACCTGTGGGAGAAGTATGGGGGATGATTAAGAAGATGTGTGGCATAAGGAGGGACTTGGACTGCCTGGTACTGGTCAGTGGGGAGGAGAAGGCTGTGACTGACAAAGAGAAATCAGAGATGATGGCAAAAACATTTGTTACCATACACAGTTCAGATAACTTAAAAGGGGATTGGAAAAAGGGAAGTGACAATGAAAGCATACACCGTTTACTATGGAAGAGATGTAAAGGGCGATTGCCAGATCAGGGATGATGCAACCAGGAGGAGATGATCTGTGTTACATCATGTTGTCTTTTATGGGTGAGGCTGTTTTGGGAAGACTGCTTAGATTATACAATAGAGTATGGAGGAAGGGCAGCTTCCCGAATAGTTGGAAGGAGGCAGTTATAGTTCTGTTAAGGAAACCAGGTGAGGATCCCACAAAGTAGGGAATTAATTTCCCCATTTCAAAGTGGATTCAAGAAGGGTAGAGGGACAATGTACAATAAGGGAAAAAAATATTTGATCACCTGCTGATTTTGTATGTTTGCCCACTGACAAAGAAATGATCAGTCTATAATTTAATGGTAGGTTTATTTAAACAGTGATGGACAGAATAACAACAAAAAAATCCAGAAAAACTCATGTCAAAAATCAATACAAATTGATTTGCATTTTAATGAGTGAAATAAGTATTTGATCCCCTAACAATCAGAAAGATTTCTGGCTCCCAGGTGTCTTTTATACAGGTAACGAGCTGAGATTAGGAGCACACTCTTAAAGGGAGTGCTCCTAATCTCAGCTCGTTACCTGTATAAAAGACACCTGTCCACAGAAGCAATCAATCAATCAGATTCCAAACTCTCCACCATGGCCAAGACCAAAGAGCTGTCCAAGGATGTCAGGGACAAGATTGTAGACCTACACAAGGCTGGAATGTCTACAAGACCATCGCCAAGCAGCTTGGTGAGAAGGTGACAACAGTTGGTGCGATTATTCGCAAATGGAAGAAACTCAAAAGAACTGTCAATCTCCCTCGGTCTGGGGCTCCATGCAAGATCTCATCACGTGGAGTTGCAATGATCATGAGAACGGTGAGGAATCAGCCCAAAACTACACAGGAGGATCTTATCAATGATCTCAAGGCAGCTGGGACCATAGTCACCAAGAGAACAATTGGTAACACACTACGCCGTGAAGGACTGAAATCCTGCAGCGCCCGCAAGGTCCCCCTGCTCAAGAAAGCACATGTACAGGCCCATCTGAAGTTTGCCAATGAACATCTGAATGATTCAGAGGAGAACTGGGTGAAAGTGTTGTGGTCAGATGAGACCAAAATCGAGCTCTTTGGCATCAACTCAACTTGCCGTGTTTGGAGGAGGAGGAATGTTGCCTATGACCCCAAGAACACCATCTCCCCCATCAAACATGGAGGTGGAAACATTATGCTTTGGGGGTGTTTTTCTGCTAAGGGGACAGGACAACTTCATCACATCAAAGGGACGATGGATGGGGCCATGTACCGTCAAATCTTGGGTGAGAACCTCCTTCCCTCTGCCAGGGCATTGAAAATGGGTCATGGATGGGTATTCCAGCGTGACAATGACCCAAAACACACGGCCAAGGCAATAAAGGAGTGGCTCAAGAAGAAGCACATTAAAGTCCTGGAGTGGCCTAGCCAGTCTCCAGACCTTAATCCCATAGAAAATCTGTGGAGGGAGCTGAAGGTTCGAGTTGCCAAACATCAGCCTCGAAACCTTAATGACTTGGAGAAGATCTGCAAAGAGGAGTGGGACAAAATCCCTCCTGAGATGTGTGCAAACCTGGTGGCCACCTACAAGAAACGTCTGACCTCTGTGATTGCCAACAAGGGTTTTGCCACCAAGTACAAAGTCATGTTTTGCAGAGGGGTCGAATACTTACTTCACTCATTGAAATGCAAATCAATTCCTAACATTTTTGACATGCGTTTTTCTGGATTTTTTTTGTTGTTATTCTGTCTCTCACTGTTCAATTAAACCTACCATTAAAATTATAGACTGATCATTTCTTTGTCAGTGGGCAAATGTACAAAATCAGCAGGGGATCAAATACTTTTTTCCCTCACTGTATCTAGTGCTATCGTATGCCTGGAAGATTATATAAGAAAAGCAAAGATCAATGGGGAAGTAGTGGTGGCAGTCTTTTATGATTTTGAGAAGGCATATGACATGATGTGGAAAGAGGGGTTGATGATAAAGATGGATCTTTTGGGAATTGGAAGTAGGGCTTTGAACTGGATGAAGGATTTCCAGTATGGACGTTCTATTCTGCATTTTGTTGTTCTGTACTTGTACTGTTCAATGACAATAAAGTTGAATCTAATATATTCGGGTGAGAGTGGGGGAAGCT
This sequence comes from Esox masquinongy, assembly GCA_016801175.1. Classification (NCBI taxonomy): domain Eukaryota; kingdom Metazoa; phylum Chordata; class Actinopteri; order Esociformes; family Esocidae; genus Esox; species Esox masquinongy. Next base: position 26,570 of record JACXGI010008145.1, read on the forward strand.
ATATCTGGTAGCTATCTTGTGGAGAATGGGACCCCCAGGGGAGTGTGATTAGTCCTTTGCTGTTCTCCATCAAGATTAATGATGTATATGCTGAAGTAGGGCATGGGATTGGAAGGTCTTTCTTTGCAAATGATGGGGTCCTTGTGGAAGGGAGAAGGGAATATCAAACTTACAGTTCGCAAGGTCCAGGAAGCAATAGATGTAGTGGCAAGGTGGTCTCTCAGATGTGGTTTTTGATTTTCAGTAGAAAAAGGAAGAAGGTGGGGGATGAAATCAATCTGAAATTGTACAGGCATGACTTGGAGAAGGTAGGGTCCTTTAGGTTTTGGGAGTGGTTTTTGATTCTATGTTGACATGGGCAGTACACACTGAGAGAGCAATAACAAAATGTTAAAAGGTTGTAAATGTGATGAGGTGTTTGGTGGGAGTGGAATGGGGGGGCGAGTAGGGGAGCACTGAAGGATATACTCTGCTCAAAAAAATTAAGGCAACACTTAAATTACACATCAGGTCTAGATGAATTAAATATTTTAAGGATCAAAATCTTTACTGTACATTGTGTATTCCATTGAGAACAAAATGATTTAACAATGGTCAAAGGAAACAAAAGTGACCAACCGATTGAGGGCTGGATTCAAACTCACACTGAAAATCTAAGTAAATAATTGAAATTACAGGCTGTTCCAACTTGTGTAAATTTCATCACAGCAACTCAGTAGTGTGTATGATCCCCATGTGCCTGTATGCACTCCCAACAATATCTGGGCAGGCTCCTTATGAGAAGGCGGATGGTGTCCTGGTGGATCTCCTCCCAGACTTGGGTCAGGGCATCAGTGAGCTCCTGGACAGTCTGTGGCGCTACTTGGCGGTGTCAGATGCACCAATACATAACATCCCAGAGGTTCACAATTGGATTCAGGTCTGGGGAACCTGAGGGCAAGTCAATAGCATCAATGCCTTTGTCATCCAGGAACTGCCTACACACTCTGGCCACATGAGGCCGGGCATTGTCCTGCACCAGGAGGAACCCAGGGCACACTGCACCAGCGTAAGGCCTGACGATGGGTCTGAGGATTTCATCCCAGTGCCTAACAACTGTCAGGGTACCGTTGGCTAGCATGTGGAGGTCTGTGCGACCCTCCAAGGAAATGCCTTCCCAGACCATCACTGACCCACCGCCAAACCGGTCATACTGGATGATGTTGCAGGCAGCATAACGTTTACCACGGCGTCGCCAGACTCTTTCACATCTGTCACATGTGCTTAGTGTTAACCTGCTCTCATCTGTGAAGAGAACATGGCGCCAATGGCGGACCTGCCAATTCTGGTGTTCTCTGGCGAATGCTAATCGAGCACAGGTTCAACTAGAGGACGTCGGGCCCTCATGCCATCCTTATGGAGTCTGTTTCTGACAGTTTGGTCAGAATATTTATTTAATGAGTGTTAACTAGAGCTCAAACAATGAGTCAATTGATCAGTTAGTTGATCAACAGGGAATTGATTATAACATTGATAAATTAATAGTCATTTACCAAGTAAAATACCAAACATTTGCTGGCTATCACTTCACAAATACTAAGAATAATTTTTCCCTTTCCTATCAACAGAAACTTTTTTTTTTCTGGCTGCTGATCTGATTCAGGAAGCTATTTGAACACATCAGTTTAGGCACTGAGAACTTGTGATGGGCATTTGTCCTGACTTATAACATTTTATAAATTCAATGATTAATTGACAATGACAATAAGGTGTCGCAGCCCTTGTGTCACCCTCCAATTAGCATCTCTCATACTGACCACATTTAGCAAACTGTCATCACCATCTTCATTATTTGCATTTAACCTGCAATCTTCTTGCCTTCTCTGCATTTAGAGAGAGACATAGAGACATAGCAGTGGGGAGACCAAAGAGGATAGTTAAATGAATAAAATAATTGGCCAAGTCCCCAGATTGCAGAATTGTCAAACTTAAAATCATGATTTTCGATTATTTTAGTAAACTATGGAGCTAGGTCAGTACTTTCTGTGGTAGAGTTGATTCTAATAACAACTAAATAGTTAGCAGAATTGTCACGGAAGGCAACTAAGACGGCACTTTGATTAATTTCCCCTTTATTAATTACTTAACGTTGGTCTAGTATTTATGAGTTAGTGTTTGTAGTTATAAGAATTTGCAGTGTCTTAACATGTAAATTGTTTTAGTTTGGCGGTATAGTATTGTGTGTATGTGTTTGTCATATGAGTTGGTTTGGGGTTGTACGCGTGTGTTGTTTTGGTGGTACGGATTTTGTTTTGGTTGCAGTTTTGACAGCTCTTTGGTTGACGCGCCCACTCCACTTGATCCACATCTGCCTTCAACTAACGCAACTAATGAGACTGCTGCAACGATTGGCCTAGCAGCAAATAAAATGATTTCTGAAATTCCAGTGGAGCAGGAGGGGAAAACGAACGAAAGAGGCAACGGGCCAGCCCGGAGTTGAGAAAAACCCTGCTTGCGGTGTACAGCCAGTAGATCACTGGAGATCACACAAATAGCGATTTGTTGGATATTAGGCGAGTACCTGTTTTATGCGCTCTTTCAAACCAAGTCTTGTTAAAAGCCGATCTGGGTGCTCTCTCTTTTTCTTCCCTACCCCCTCAAGAGGGACTGGCGACGCAAGACGGACGACCGCGAGCTTTGCACTCTGCTAGTTTGTGCCCACCCTTAAAGAGACAGCACCGACGTCTATAGCTCTGCCTCTTCGACCCTGGAATCCCGGATGACAGTTTTAAGAATGTTTTAACTATTGTGGATACAGACTTTGTTTACCGTCTTTTGAGGAACTTTTTACACATTTATTAATAAATTGTTCCAAGTGATTTATTGGTCTGTGTGTGTGGCAAAATCCGGAATAGAACCAGTTGGGTGTCTTGTAGTGACAAATTATTAGTAGAGGTTTAGTCCTCTAGTTTAACCCTAGGTGGGGACAGAATCAATGTAATTGCACATCCCTGCTATTGAAAAACTTTAAATTGTCATTTTGACAGCAAAAGAGCAAAAAGGCAACCTGTACCCCAAAAGATGCAGCAGACCAAATGATTGTAGGCCTGAAGAAGGAGCTCATGGCAAAGCAAGCATCTTTAGAGGTAAATTATTAAGTGAGTCATTTTGAGTGGAAGTAATAACTTTGTGACTTCTGCTGCCACAGAGGATGCAGACATTTCATCTTCCATGGTATCCATTGTATTTGGGTGACAGCAGACAGCGAATGTTGCATAAACATCCAGTCCTTACCAAATCACACTGAAACTATCCGGACTGGTAAATTGCAGTACAAGAAAGTGAAAAAATCTTTGCCCCACTGAAAGACAGAGCGTAAGAATGGCAGTTTCGGTGGGTCCGTCTGTCTGTCCAACACTTATCTTCAAGCTATCATATCTTGAAATCTATTTGAATGATTGCCATTAAATTTGGAAAACACATTCATGCTGCCTAGAGGAAGAACCCTGACAACTTTGGCGACCTCATGACCTTTCCTCTAGCACCACCTTCAGGACAAAATTTTCAAACCCCATTCACCCACTACGTGCATTCCCCCAGCATCCACCAAGCCAGCAGGGCACTTGTGACGGAGGGTTACTTAGTTGTATTTTGGGTGAACTAGTCCTTAAACGACTTATAGGTTCCATAAAATAATCCAGCTGTTCTCATTTGCTTTAGCTTTTGGATGTTTCTCTATTGAGATTTGATTTCCAGATTGAGACTTGCTGGTCAAACTTTGAGTTTTAAAAATGTCATTATATAAACTGGAACGTTTCCTTGGGTCCTTAAATAGTATTAGTGAGAGCCTTGGAAAAGGCCACAAATGTGTCACTGAATTGTCAAAAAATTGTCTTAAATTGAATGTCAGGTGGTACTAAAAACTCTTAAAATGTCTTATATTTAGCTTACTGAAACCTGCAGACACACATTTTTTTCTCTTCAAGTGACTATTGTGATGTTCGGAATTTGTCTCAACATGCAGTCATGAGACTAAAACATCATTACCTGGAAAATCTGCATATTCAACTGTGTGGTGAATGTGCATGTTAACTGGTTGTTATGCATATTGCCTGACCAAACAGAAAATCTGGGAGGCATTCCCATATTTCTCAATGGAACGGTTAATGTGTATGGTTACACTATAGAGCAGCGTGGCCAGGCTCTGCCTTGCGTGGCACAGTAGCATTTTGCACCATCATTAATCATTTTGTTGTATGATAGTGGGAATGCCTCCCAGATTTCCTGTCTGGTCGGGGAAAAATAATTTAGTTAATATGCATACTACACAGTTTCTCTGGGAATGTGTATCATTATTTTATCACAATGTATAACCAATTGGAAACTAACTGATCACTCAATTGTTTTGCAGGTGTCTCTTTTGCCAGGCTCTGATGTCAAAGTCCCTAGAAAAAGCTTAACTGTCTGTGGACTGCAAATCCATCAGTCTACATGGTGGACCTTGCTGTGCTTGTCTACGGCAGGGAAACACTGTCCCATTCAATTTTGACGGGGGAGACAATCAGGGGCACACAAAGACGTGGAACCAAAGCCACAACTCGATAATACAAAACTTGATGTTATACTTGGTGAGTGAATTTATTTAAAGGGAGATTTCATTCTAAAATAAATTCCTACACATAACTAATTTACAGGTTTTTTTTAACAAAATGACTGTTCCATGTTGGAAGTGTTGGAGGTTCTAACATGGAACAAAAATGGAATGTTCCAAACATTGGGTGAAAAGACTAATCTCTAAAAGTCTAATCTGGGATCATCAGTTTGTGAAAATTGCATGCTCAGTGCTGCAAACAAAATAACAATGAAGGCCCCTTTGATGATGCCCTAAAAAACTAACCCTAATCTATGTGAAGGTAGACATTTAAAGGACATTTTCAGCTGTCTTTAAATATAGCAATTTTGCCGATTGAATTACTGTTCAGAAACGTGTCTGATCAAAATCAGGCTCAAGTTGAATTGCACGTCCCTACATGCTGCTTTGACTGTTTTATTGTGTTAATTCTGGATGGTGAATTTGGGCTGGAAAAAAGCATTTAAGTAATGTTTTGTTTTGTTTGTGTGTGTGTTTTAACTCACAGGCCATGCTCTGTCGAAGTTCCCTGACATCAGCATGCAAGATGTGAGACACATCATGAGAAAAAAATGCAACAACGAAAGCAACGAAAACCACTGCAAAGAAGATATGAAAAGAAAATTTTCGTTTCCATTTAGTTGATAATTTTTGGTTGGATTTGTGGTTCCTCTGCCTCAGGATGGCCATTTAAATGGGAAGCAATTGTTGAGAATTACCACCTGTTTGTGGGCAGCCAGTCACTGATTTAGGAGAGGCTCAAGGCATTACACAAATTCAAATATCAACCTACCCTAAAGACTGTGTTCATACTGTGTTTTAATTGTGTTTGAACTGGGATGTCGATTTAAGTTTTCATTGTTATGTTTTGGCATCCAATACAATATTTGTTTGAAAATGCAGAAAATGTACAAAAAAGAGTAAAAATATATGTGTATGAAACATTAAAACAGAATAAAAACAACCGGAAGTAGAACACTGTAGAAACTCTATGAAAAAGACAAAAAATCTATGGATGAAACAAAATAAAAATAACAGGAATAAAAATATATTAAAACAAACAGGGAAAAGTGTCAGGAGTGAATTGGAGTAGAGAAGTCAGTGCAAAAACGAAGAAAAGGCAAAAAAAATTAACAAAAGTAGAAACTGTATAAAAGACAAAACAACTATGGATGTAACAAAATAAAAACAATATGAATAAAAATATAGTATACACCATAGAGAAGTACTTAAAAAACAAACAGGGAATAGTGTAAGGAGCAAATTGGAGTAGAGAAGTCTAAAAACTAAGAAAGGGCAGGAAGAATAAACAGGGCATCTGCAGAGTTAACCCCCAAAAGGTGAATAAGTAATTAAGCAAAAGTAAGATGTTGGCAAACAATCAATATAAAAAGGCAATATGAAACTAGAGGAGTACATTTACTGAAGAAAATGTGGTGTGCTTGCTAGCTGTTTAAAAAAGTATTTATGGTTCAAAATACTGTTTACCTATCAAAAGGTTTGGAGTCTGTATTTTTTAAAGTTCAAGAGATACTGTTGGTGAGGGTAATTAGCATAAATAAGCATACATGACATAGTTAAAGATCATAAAAGTGTTACCAATGACAGGTCTCTTGTCTGTAGCTCGAACGGTTGAAATATACAGCATAATAGTTAATTATCGCTAATTATGTTAACTAGCATATGTAAAATCAATAAACGTTTCATCATATGAACTGCGGGAAAGCCTAAACGTGTGATCCAAAGTACATTTCGTGTCTGTAGCTCGAACGGTTCAAAAGATACAGCCTAATAGTTAATCAAAACTATTTACACTAATTAGCATACGTGAAATCGATAAATGTTTCATCAAATGAACTGGGCATGTTTCATCAAATGAACAGGGGAGGCTCCAGACAGGGCCCAACAGGCAGGAAATCAATCCACCCACATTGCGAAGCATCAACAAAAGGGACACCCACCAACTGCAACCACCCTGAAATGAGGACCGAGTATTGCCAGCAGAGTTTAACCCAATTGCATGATGGGTGCAGCAGAGAAAAAACAACAAGCCAGTGACTCCGCCCCCGAATGGCATTGGAGGGAGGGCATCCCAGTGGCGATGAGAGCCCACCTGGCAAGACAGCAAGGGTGGACAGTAACAAGCCCTTCCGGTCACCTTCACACCCCTGGGCCAGATTGCACTTAATCATAGACCATGCTGAAGAGATGAGTCTTGAAGAGATACTTGAAAGTTTGCACCGAATCTGCACATTGAACCTTAGTTGGCAGATCATTCCACAGTAGTGGAGCACTATGCGAGAAAGCCCTGCCTCCGGCTGTTTGTTTAGAAATTCTAGGTCCAATTAGAAGGCCTGGATCTTGCGATCTAAGGTTACGTGTAGGTATTTATGGCTGGATCATTTCAGCGAGGTAAGTAGGAGCAAGTCCATGTATTGCTTTATAGGTTAACAATAAAACCTTAAAATCAGCCCTAACCCTAACAGGCAGCCAGTGTAAAGAGGCTAGTACTGGAGTACTGTGTTAAATTTTTTTAGTTCTAGTTAGGATTCTAGCAGCCGTGTTCAGCACTAATTGAAGTTTATTTATTGATTTATCAGGGTAACCGGAAAGACGAGCATTGCAGTAATCTAATCTAGAAGTAACAAAAGCATGCATTAGTTTTTCTGCATCAGTTTTTGATAAAAAGTTTCTGGTGTTCGCTATGTTCTGAAGATGAAAATAAGCAACTCTTGAGATATATGTTTTATGTTCATCAAAGGAGAGGTCAGGGTTGAGGGTAACGCCGAGGTTTCTTACAGTTTTTTGGGATATGACCATACAGCCGTCGAGGTTCACAGTGAGATCTGCCAACAAAACTCTTTATTTCTTGGGTACTAAAACGAGCATTTCTGTTTTTCTTGAGTTTAAAAGCAAGAAGTTCTCTGTCATCCACTTCCTAATATCTGAAATGCATGCTAATTTTGGGAAAGTAGCTAATTTTGGGGCTTCTCCATGCTTCATCGAAATATATAACTGTGTCATCAACATAACAGTGAAAATTGACATTGTGATTCCAGATGACATCACCCAGAGGCAGCATATACAGGTGCTGATCATAAAATTAGAATATCATCAAAAAGTTGATTTATTTCAGTAATTCCAGTCAAAAAGTGAAACTTGTATAATGTATACATTCATTCCACACAGACTGATATATTTCAAGTGTTTATTTCTTTTAATTTTGATGATTATAACTGACAACTAATGAAAACCCCAAATTCAGTATCTCAGAAAATTAGAATATTACTTAAGACCAATACAAAAAAAGGATTTTTAGAAATGTTGGCCAACTGAAAAGTATG
>JACXGI010008146.1:0-34499 GCA_016801175.1 Esox masquinongy
TTAAACAAATCAGGTTTTCTGTCCCATAACTTGTGATTGACATGCTTGAGACTTGCGTTGTTCATTCATGTTGCTGTCTCTGTTTCTCTCCTTGCTGTGGTTCTGTCAGAGATGGAGCAACTGTCCCCATGGGCCCAGGAATCAGAACAGGGGTGGGAGCAGAGGGGGGCTACTCCCTACTCTACAATGAGTTCATTGTCTATAACCCAGCCCAGACTCGTATGAGGTATTTACTAAGGGTTCAGTTTAACTACTCCTCACTGTGGTGAGACGGCAATATGCTCAAAAAAACGTGTATAGTATAAAGACAGTAACAGGTTGACTAAACTCTGGGTAGAGCTGTGGTTATGAAAGAGGGTTTCTTTCAGATGAATCTGGGTCAAGGTTTTGAACTGCTTATGCTTGTTTATGAAGTAATCCCTAAGGACTTAATAGCTGTTATTGTATGACTCAACACTGTTTTTTAAAAGCCTTTTATGTTATGGTGTCCATAGGAGAGAAACCATTCATGGGAGTTAAACATAAGTTGCATTCCAGGACCGTTTTGGTTTCCGTTGCACAGTGTGGTGTGTGTTTGAAGTCATACAGCACATTTTGGAGAGGAAAACATGAAGGTTGTTTTTAAGCTTTTGCCACTATTTAGAACACAAACTGGATTTGATACAGTTTAAAATACAGTCTAATTCTGTATGAACACGACCTACAACTCCACTAGTATGTATTTCCAGGGGTTTCTAAGCAGAAAGAAATAAAGACATTCATTATGAACATTTTCAGGAGTTTCGTTTGTTTGGAGTGCTACTCTATAGCTAGTGTACAATGTGTGTCATGGTAGGTTTCTGCCAGGTGATGTTTATTTGCTAGAGCCTCCCATTAGGATGAGCAGGTAGAGGAAGATGTTCATGATGTCCAAGTAGAGGACCAGGGCAGCAAACACATATTCCTCTGGATCCAGGGCGTACTTCTGTCTTCCCATCACCAGCTGGCAGTCAATGGCAAGGAACTGCGGGGGGGGGGGCACAGAGAAAGGAGGAAAGGATTTAGACTGCAATGTATTCAAGTATTCATTCTGCTACAGTGTTATGTATGTGTGGAAGACCTAAAATGAGAAGTATCACTGAATGAATTCTGTACCAGTGAGAACAACAGGGCTCCCAGAGTTCCGTAGACAATCTGCAGCACATTTGAGTAGTAGAAACAGCAAAAGAAGCTGAACATAAGAAGGTCCATTGCCAACACCAGATAGATGCCATTACAGACTGTAAAGTCCACTCGAGTCTGCATACCGGAGAGAGAAGAGTGAGTAACCTATTTCTGAATTACAAAGTAGTCCTGGGTACTTTCTGCAGATTGGATATATAGGAGTAAGCAAAATGTTACTGTTGTTATCCTAAGCACATTGATAACATTTGACAATTAAAATAAATTAGAATCATGTTCCACCTGGAACCAGATACACACCACCAACTAGAGGATATAAGATCAATCAAAGCCAGGTTTCACCCTGGTCCTCAAGTAAAATAAAACAGATGTTTTCAGTGATTTGAAAAGACTAAGTCTGACCTGGGATGAAAAGATGATGATGGCAAAAGAGATGACCACCGTTGATCCCATTGCGATGACTACAGAATCAGTGTCATGGAATGAGGCCACAGTACCAACCATGTAGGAGAGGCTGAGAGTAACCACAGACTAGAGGCAGGACAAACACAACACTTAAAATACCACTGACTAGAGGAAGGACAAACAACACAACACTGTTAAAATACCACTGACTAGAGGAAGGACAAACAACACAACACTGTTTAAAATACCACTGACTAGAGGAAGGACAAACAACACAACACTTAAAATACCACTGACTAGAGGCAGGACAAACAACACAACACTGTTAAAATACCACTGACTAGAGGCAGGACAAACAACACAGTACTGTTAAAATACCACTGACTAGAGGCAGGACAAACAACACAATACTGTTAAAATACCACTGACTAGTGGCAGGACAAATAACACAGCACTGTTAAAATACCACTGACTAGAGGCAGGACAAACAACACAGCACTGTTAAAATACCACTGACTAGAGGCAGGACAAACAACACAGCTCTGTTAAAATACCACTGACTAGAGGCAGGACAAACAACACAGCACTGTTAAAATACCACTGACTAGAGGCAGGACAAACAACACAGCTGTTAAAATACCACTGACTAGAGGCAGGACAAACACAACACTTAAAATACCACTGACCAGAGGCAGGACAAACAACACAACACTGTTAAAATACCCTGTCATTCTCTGGTCCAGCTGTGTGTGTGTGTGTGTGTGTGTGTGTGTGTGTGTGTGTGTTTCTGACCCACCAGTGCCACCAGGTTCCAGGGATGTTTCCTGCTTAAGGAGCTGCAGAAAATGAGGCACATGGCCACCACAACGAACAGGATGTAGGAGCTGAGGTAGACCCAGATGTTGCTCTGCACCGCCTTCCGCACCACTTTGGAGAACGTGAACACACACACAATGCTGAAGGTCACCACCAACTGCAAGGTCACAACGCTGAACACCTGCACGTGTAGAAGGACAGGGTTACGTTAGCGAGGCGTGTGGCAGGGATATTCACCATGACCCTTATGGTCAAATACCAGAACTCACAGTACAGACCTTTCTGATGAACGCCTTCCTTATTGTAACGTCATCGAAAGAGGATATCAACAGACCGGAGTTTGTCACCGTGACTGGTGGACAGAACAACAGTCCCATGTTATTGTACACAACACTGGAATACTGCATTGACCAGACTGCAGACTTTTCACTGGTCATATAACACAACCAGGAAATCCAGCGGAACTCAATTATTCAGGCCAAAATTGAAAATATTAAAATTTTGTAATGCTCGTAATGAGTACTTGGCAGAAATATGAGGGAAGACATGAGGGATTCCCATCTTTCTGCCTGTTGTAGGAGTGGACAGGTACATACCTGGTTCTCCAACAGAGTTAAACTCTTCAGGTGGTATGGGCGCGACCACTCCCCCTTCCTGAGGAGGGTAGATGGCTGGAGCTGTGGAGTAGGGGGGTGGCTTGGATGGTGGAGAGGGGTCAGTTTGAACCTCCCCATTGGGTTTATAGGGTGGCAGGTTAGTGTGTGGAGCATCCTGAGCCTCTGTGTTCACACAGGTTTGGTTATCTGTCATTCTGGCAGAGAGTGCGGTCTGAAAAGGAGTAGGTTGGGATAAAGTGCTAGGAGAGGAGAACAGAGAGAGTTTGTGTTATACCACAGTCATTGAGAAATTGGTGTGAAACATATTTGAGAGACTTGAATTTTGAAAGGAAACGTGTTGCAGACATTTCCTCATTCAAGTGTTTCAACAGTAGGAAAAACGTATATTGAGTAAACCTGCACAAATGCATAGGAGCAGCCCCCCTCCCAATGTCAGAAACAGGTAAATTGCCCCCCCCCCCCCAATAATACAAACACGTAAAATATAAATGTCTCCCTGAAATTCAATCTCACTAATATGCCCCTGGACCTGCATATGATATATAACAGCGATTTCTTTGAAATTGAATGCAACAGAAATATTCCTGCATTTCCAACCAATCCAACATACTGAGTATTGTCACTAAATAATCTGTAAATAATTTTAAAATACCACTGAAATGTTGTTTTGACAAGGTTTGGTTCATTCGGTATAATCCTTAGCTACTGCACAAGCAACTAATTTTCCTGGGGTCCTCAGAAAACGTACAAGTACATTGACTAGAGCAACAGTTATTAACAAGAACATTTTAGTCACATATTACCTGGACTGTATGTTGGCAAGACACAAAGTGGCAACATTATTTACACAATTCATATACGCATTTTTATACAGCTAACATTTTCAGAAAAAGGACAGAGATAGCATTTGGGCTAGGCCATTTCATGCACAATTCCAGTTGAGGTTTGATTTTGAACCAAATACAACACTTTTAGGACGTATTTGGCTGTTTCTGTTAATATTTCTAGTACATTCACAAACATTTTTTTTATCCAGTACAACAGCAGTATGTTGCAAATACTGCATTCAAAATAACACAAACAATTGCAGTTAACCCACTTAAAGCTCTTTTATGAGAAAATACACAGTAGGTTGCTATATAGTGAAATTCAGATTATTGTTGCTCACCCTTTTTGACACTAACTTGTGATTAAGGTGTAGTGTCAAAAAGGATCCACTTACTGGCTGTAGGTGCTGACATGTATAGTCTGGAATCAACACATACAAACCACTGTTCTCAGCAACAGGTATCAGACCACAAATGCAAAATGCCAACTTTCCAACAACTGCAAAACTAACTCCAGAAAAGCATGTGAAATAAAACAAAAAAATTAATGTGCATTCCTAGATTTCATTAAGTGTTAGCATTATCCAAAACCTCAAATTGACAGATCTTATGTTGTCCAAACTGGCATGTCATCCACATCAAGACAAGATCTTCAACCACAAAATGCTGTCATTTACTCCAGGTGTATGTGACATACACTAAACTAAAATATTCACACAACATACAATCATTTCCAAGATTTTTGTTCATATAAATTAAGAAATGCTCACAAACAAGTAAACACATTTGTACATAGAATTTTGGAGAAATAAGCTTTTTTGTGCAAATTGAACATTTCTAGGATATTTTAAGCTCATAAAACATGGAACTAACACTGTTTGCATTTATATTTTAGACCAACGGGACATTACTTACAAGCACTTAATAGCCAATTTTCACTTTGATGATGAACTTCAATGAGGCTGTACTCCACTTATGTAGCAAATTCTCTATCTAGCCTGTGAACAGCCGACACTGTGCTGCTCAACTGAAACACAGGAACTTCTACATTCACCTTTAGCTGACACTAGCCTGATTTTTTCAGCCTACAAATGTCACTAAGTGGCGGTTAACAGAGGAACTAGTAGGTAGGTCATACCCACAAAAATTTTCAGACCTGCATGAGAACTGGGGAAATGGAAAACCGCAACATTTCTTCACTGTCCTTTTTCACAGATGTGGAAAGACATGTATACTTTGATTTTATTTGTATAGATTGAGTGAATGTGTACTAAAAAGGCCTAAAATTAACAGGAAATGTGTGCTCACATAGGATTAAGTAACAATCTTTGGTAAATCTAGTGTGGAATATACAACATTTTGAAACTGAACCTTGAAATACCAGAGGGAAAACCAAGCTTCACTTAATTCAATCTGAAGGCCTATTGCTGTGGTTTAGCACTAAGTAATGCTTCCACATTCATGGTAAACATGATGGTTGAAACTAATATTGACATCATGGATGGTAAGTCTTGGCATTCATTGTTGTCATTGAATTTGCTCATCCCTTAGCGTTTAACCTAAAGTGACAGAGTAACCACAGTTAACACTTCAGAGGAAATAAGTCAACAGTAGAAATCCATATAAGCTGTCACTGTAATTTTAAGAATGACCTTTCAGACATGCCACAAAAACTTAGTAACCTTACTGTATTCAAACAAACAAGGACATTAACAAAACAGGGTTCACGCAAGTATATTTATTGTAAAAAATACATATAAAAACAACTTTGAGACATAAAAAAGTTTGGACCTTAGAAACAGTATAATGAACTGACAAAGACCAAGCCATTTTGAAATGTGACACAAACTGTATTTACACTGTAATAAATAAACTAATTTTTTATATAATACCAGAGAGAAGGCAGCTTGGCCATATCTTGGGACGTAGATATCGCTGTGGTGACCCTAAAAACATTCTCATCAGCTTAGCTGTCACAAAGCTCAGGGTCTAGGAGGAACGCAATCCTGTGATTTAAAACCAAGAATGCAATACATCAAAAATATAATCCTTGGAGAATAGCATTGCTACAGAGTAATTGCATTCAAACAACAATATGTATTGCACCACACAGCTAAAGGGAAGAGAAATAAAATAACATTTGGGGCATCAGATTGTCCATTATTTTTATGACAATCCCATGTTCCCCCCTCAAAACCACACAACATCATTTATTGATCACCACCACCACATTTAAAAACATTTAGGTCTAAAAAATACCTTCCCCATTTTTCACAATCACACGTCCCCCTATACCACGGTTTCATGTACACAGACAAATACTTTTGGTGTGAAAGTAATTTCCTTTGTTTTTTTTGGGATGAAAGAGTGGCAAGCATGTGGTTGCCATCTGGGGGCAGGAAAGGCTGTAACACCTAAAAATGCCTGATACGGGGCAAGAATAAAGGGAGCTCTACCAACAGGAACGCTGAACCAGCCTGATCCCCACGCTGGTCCACAGCAGTCTCCACGTACTCTGTTCAGAGAGGTCAGGACAGAAACATCCCACCAGGCAAAGGCCACCAACACACAGGTGGGGAACAACACATAGGTTTGTCCTATTCAGTAATTACGATGGCAGTAACACCATGTCCATTAATCCTGTTATGGGGCAGGGGGACGGTGACATAACGCAGTAATCACTCCCTCAGCTGTTCACTACCTCCAGGGTTGGGAATCATGGGACAGGCACGGCAGTTTCCTCGTGGCGTCATCATGCCCTAATAATAAATAATCTGTCCTATTCAGAGATAAAAGCAGCCAGATAAGCAGACTGGCCCACAGGGCCTGGTCCAACCAGACAGATCACCAGCCGATGCCGTCGGTATGACAGGCAGGATGAGTCTCACTGAGAGGGCCATGGGAGAGGAGGCATATTTCCTAACTGTATCTGTGTGATTAAAAACAGAGTAGCACTATCATTAAAACCAACTCTCTCGCTCTGAGGCTAACAGGGCGCTAAGTGCACACACCTTTCACCTACACACACGCCTTACACAGCCAGCGAGAAGGCTGCAGATAGCGCCTGTTCTCCGGCCAGTGTTATTAGGACATTAGCTGGTTCCGTTCGTACTCACTGCCATCTCACACAAGCGCGCACGCACGCACACACACCAATTACCAAATGTAGTTCAGTCCAGACCTTATCTGCAGACCTGAGAAGTAGGTTCAGTCTTGGGGTTAAAAGTGCTCAGTATGGTCACGACACCAGTATTATGGCCTGGGAAATACCAACAACCTGTTTCTGCCGCAGTGAGCTAGCCTACCACCCAAACTGACCCGCTTAACCTTTCCCCCAAGGATCAACTCCCACCCATCACACCGCTCCTGAAATACATCATGGTGACATATATAAAAACACCTAAAATCACTACAGCAATCCCATCCACAATATAAAGCCCCACTTTCCAACATCTGGCTAATAAAAACAATGCATTGCAATATTTAAACATAAAAAAAATCTGAGCTGGGTTATTTTAATTGTGGGCAGAAACATCGATCCACTGTAACAGATCTACACAATATTGTTTTACAGATTCATGGGAGACAGAATGACCTATCCCGTGTAAGTCCCTATTGAGGAAAGAAAACAATTCTAGGACTACAAAACACATACAAGTCCTCTCCTCGTCAAGTTCAAAATGTCTTTCAGGAGACCTTCAATTTGGTATGATAATATATCGATTTACCTTTGACATGAACTTTTTTTCTTGGTTCCCGCAGTGCCTAGTTTAAACAATGTTTACAGAGGAGCACTGGCCGTCGATTCCAGCAGTGGTTATAGTGGTCTGAGTTGAGCTGAAATGGACTGAGCCTGGTCGAAGAGGGCTAAGTGGTCCCCGGTCGCATCCTTCTGGGGCTGTGTCTTGTTCTGGTATTTTTCTTGTTGTAATACATTTGCAGCAATTGAATATACATTGCAGTCTCCTGTGGAGAAAAAAGCATGTTTAAAAAAAAAATAGCTAATATTATGACCATACAACAATGTATCCTTTACGACGCAAGAGACTGAACTCTTCTGAATTTGCATTATGTAGAATGATCCATGTTTTTCTCTAATGCAATTGAATGAACATAATCATACCCTTTTAGATAAAACAAACAAAACAAATTCTACAGCATATGTAGTTGCAGGCAGAGCCAAAGCACATCAGGGTAGAATTCTGTAAATTTCCATTTTACCCCCAACTTTTTGACAATTTAAAAATGCAGTGCACGATTTCTTGCCACTGGTTTTAGAAGTGGTGCGGTCGAGATAAAAAGGGTCCCTGAAAATGTCATTTAAGTGCTAAGTTGTGCCTTGTCATCAAAACCACTCACTCAAACTTGGAATTTCAGAGACTCTACGTTCACTTCTACTCAGCTAGGTAGAGCAACATCATAGGGTTGGAACAAATATGGTTGGTAACACATACATACCTGAGTCAGGTGTAAGTGAGCAGGACTCAACCTATGAGTCAATCAAAAGGGTGTTCGGGACAGCAGGGCTTTACCTTAGACCAGGAGTCAATACAGCTGGACAGAGGAGGGAGACAAAGACTTTTAATGAAAAACACAAGTCAAGTTTAATGGCTATTTTCCCTTTTGATGGTCACATATTAACATACTTGTCAGGGGCAAGGCACAACATATGTATTACACAAGAGTTTTAGTTTAAGAACTCCTCTCCATGTGTGGTCTCAGGGACATGGGTCTAACTATGACCAAGGTGTAACAAACTCACTGTGAGACAGCATGATTAAAAACATTTGCTGTGGTCACTGTATTTCTTGCAAAAGTGACTCACACCTAAATATACTTCCTGGTCTGGGGTGAATTTCAATAGGGTTAGGGTTTTCTGATTCTAAAAAAAATGAATATACTGTTCACACAAGTGCTCTTCAAAATAGCATTTGGTTGTATATCAATATTGCGGGAGACGAAAACATTACATCTTTGATGTAATTTTGCACAACAATTGTCAGTGAGTGAGAAATCAACCATGTTTTTAAATAGACCGGAAAAACAAGAGTTTGAAAGACCAACTCATGATTGCCACACATGCATCCAACAGATGCAAATTCTAATATTTACATGTTTTTTTTGTTGCTTTTACAATCCTAGTCCTGCACATTTTTGGTTTTGCCTTAGCGCACACTCACCTGATTCAAATGAAAGACCTGATGATAGGTTGATTACGTCAGTCAAGTGTGTAAATGCTAAGGCAAAACCAAAAAATGTCACCCCTTGGGGTCCCCAGGACCAGGGTTGGGAAACTGCTTTAAAGCTATATTGTTTTTTTTATAAAATGAATAGTTCTGTAAAAGTTATATACAATTTGAGTTGATTCCTTATCACAAAACATTAATAAAACGATGCTGGAGATATAGTCATGTGAAGAAGTACGTACACCCCCTGGAAAGATCACTTATTTTGTTTTTACTTATTTGAACATATGGATATGTAAACTTTACTTGTGACAGATAAAGACAACATCATCTGTTTCAGGTTTGAGGGCTTTCTAGCATGCTGGGCCTGCTTCAGGTCCCCCCCAAAGTTAGGGGTTTCACATGTACCACTTCTGTCCATCTCTCTGAAGAATAATGTAGGCCTACAATGTGAGAATATTCCTTGTAAGGCCCGGTCTGTAAATGTAGGCTGTTGAGAGCGATGCACAGGCTATGAAATTGTCATGGATGTCCGTTTGTAGTACTACTGTATTATCCATTAAAATGCACATGATTGTTGATTACAAGTACAACTTAGTATAGAATTTCAATTCTGTCAAGTTGACCAGGCCCAGAGGCAATATTTTTTCTTGAGTGAAGAGGCTTCTTCCATCTTCTTCCATTGCCAAGACCCTGAAACTGAGCTGCAGCACGGTGGCCAAGACCATACAGCGGTTTAACAGGACAGGTTCCACTCAGAACAGGCCTCGCCATGGTCGACCAAAGAAGTTGAGTGCACATGCTCAGCATCATATCCAGAGGTTGTCTTTGGGAAATAGACGTATGAGTGCTGCCAGCATTGCTGCAGAGGTTGAAGCGGTGGGGGTCAGCCTGTCAGTGCTCAGACCATACACCGCATCAAATTGGTCTGCATGGCTGTCGTCCCAGAAGGAAGCCTCTTCTAAAGACGATGCACAAGAAAGCCCGCAAACAGTTTGCTGAAGACAAGCAGACTAAGGACATGGATTACTGGAACCATTTCCTGTGGTCTGATGAGACCAAGATAAACTTATTTGGTTCAGATGGTGTCAAGCGTGTGTGGCGGCAACCAGGTGAGAAGTGTGTCTTGCCTACAGTCAAGCATGGTGGTGGGAGTGTCATGGTCTGGGGCTGCATGAGTACTGCCGGCACTGGGGAGCTACAGTTCATTGAGGGAACCATGAATCAATCGTCTTATAGCCTAGGCCATCTTTATGTAGAGGAACAATTCTTTTTTTCAGATCCTCAGAGAGTTCTTTGCCATGAGGTGCCATGTTGAACTTCCAGTGACCAGTATGAGGGAGTGTGAGAGAAATGACACCAAATTTAACACACCTGCTCCCCAATCACACCTGAGACCTTGTAACACTAACGAGTCACATGACACCGGGGAGGGAAAATGGCTAATTGGGCCCAATTTGGACATTTTCACTTAGGGGTGTACTCGCTTTTGTTGCCAGCGGTTTGTACATTAATGGCTGTGTGTTGTGTTATTTTGAGGGGACAGCAAATTTACACTGTTATACAAGCTGTACACTCACTACTTTACATTGTAGCAAAGTGTCATTTCTTCAGTGTTGTCACATGAAAAGATATAATCAAATATTTACAAAACTGTGAGGGTTCACTCACTTTTGTGACATACTGTATGTCCAAATGTGTAAAACGGAAAAAAAAAGACAACTCTCCATGGGGTAACTTTCTCATGGTTCTACAGAATTATATATATTTTTTCAATCTGTGAACTGCTCAGCTTTTTGTCTCTTTGGCCAAAGGATTTCACCCAGTGTCTCTGGGGACAGATATGTATGCAATTAAACCCTCGGTGTAATTACCTTTTGTGGTAGACACAGAGGCAGGCCAGCCGCCCGATGGTCTCTCCCTGCTGCAGCTCTTCTAGACATATAGAACACTCACCGCTGTCCTTACTGAGCACGTCCGCTAAGAAAACCACAGAAACATTAGACATGACAGTAAGACCAGATACTGTAAATGGCCACCGAGACGACACACACAGACACAACACCGTATCACAGTTCAAGTGTAGTCACAAATAAAACGGGCAAAACGCTATGAGCTTTTTTTGGGTACATATTTACTCACTGTTGTAAGGGAGAGGAGGAGATGTGAGGCAGCTCAACAGGTGGTCCTCAATCCTGCCTCCTGGGAAAGGCTTAGAGCAGAACGGACAACGGATGTCTGGGGTGGAGACAAAATTAACACGCCTATTAGAACACATTACAATAAATAAAAGGGGAGATGATCACATCAACTTGTTCATCATGGCCGCCAGGGATTTTCAGTAGATCTTGATATTTGCATTTGTTTGGCCGGCATATCATTATGGTGATGATGAAGTCAGGTCACCTGACCTTTGATTAGTTTTCCAACCATCATATTACCAGACTAAGCCAACACGCATAACAAGAGGAGTCCCGCCTCAGGGAGTAGATGACATGGACAGCATGCCCAGTTGGCCTACATTTCCCCTGCTTCTTTGGCCCAGCTGGCTGCTGTGCCCACATTAGGCCATTGACACATTTCCTAGACTTGCTAGGGATGCATTATGGCATGTGGGGAAACAAATCCATGTTCTGATTGGGCAGGGTTTTCACATGTACCACTTCTGTCCATCTCTCTGATGAATAATGTAGGCCTACAATGTGAGAATATTCCTTGTAAGGCCCGGTCTGTAAATGTAGTCTGTTGAGAGCGATGCCCAGGCTATGAAATTGTCATGGATGTCCGTTTGTAGTACTACTGTATTACCCATTAAAATGCACATGATTGTTGATTACAAGGGATAGGGTTAGGCTTTGAATAAGGAGTCCCCCTGTAATAAGGGAAATAACTTAAGAGCACGAGAGATTATCCTTCCAAGAATACAGGTTCAGTAGTGGGCCTGGCTATTTGTGCACATACTATATTTTCCTGTGTATTCGTTTGCACCGTCTATGATTGTATATTTTCTTTATATCAAATAGCGGGTGTACTGTATTTATATGAGAACATAGAAACTACGGACTAAAACACAATATCACCGGTGGTCACTAAAACTTACTGGCATGTCGGTTGTTGACACGGTAGAGGCCAATCCAAGCCTCCGATACAGGGCGCTGATGGGTGCCTCTCACCCTTGTGGATCTTGCACTGACATTGCGCCCGGAAGAATGTCGAGGTAAACGTTCAGAGAAAGTGCGGTGAGGCACGCGGCCTGTGTCCTCTCCATGCAGATGTTCCCCGTTTACAGCACCCTCTGGAGTGCTACTACCGTCTTCCTCGCGCTTGCATTCGCTTATAGCTTCTGCGGGTGATGCCTGGGCAATGGATGGGTGGCTGTTGTGGTCGGCAGGACTTCCATTGGCACTCGCCTGTTGCCCCATCTCGGAATCGCTGCCCTCCTCGGATCGGCTACGGTTGGCCTCTGAATCATCAAAACTCCCAGAAAAGTCGACCATAAGACTGGTGGGCCTATTAATTCGGTGTCGTCGATAAGAATCTCGCTTAATACCATCTTTTCCGAAAGCCGAAGGCACAGGATCCTCATGTAAACGACTAGCTCTTGTCCCCATCTCTCTCGTTGATTACTGTAGCAGTTTGCCAGGTGAAGCTAGCGAATTTAGCTAGCTAGCGAACGTTTGCTCGACTAGTTCTCTTAGACCGGACCACACAAAACAAGATATGTAGATCTGTTATGATGTATATTTCAATTTTTTCTCACAACTCCCATGGTTTTTTTTAAATCTTCGTACTATTACTATAGAATTGTCTAACGGTCTCTTTCCTGTTTCTGAACCGTCTCTTCTCCCCACATTTCCTTTATTTGACGCCCCCTATGCCGTCTGTCTTCACTGAAGCGGGCAGCAGCGGAAGTGAGTACATTTTCCGTTAGCGCATTTAGAATGCTATTTACGGTGATGACCCCCCCTCCCCCTCCCGCTTATTTTGTATGTTTATCTCTCAAAGTTACACCTTTCTGGATCTTAACATATTTTCCATAAAATTGCAGGTCATGACTATATCGAATTGAGGCAATGGAACATTTAATAGCTGGTCTGGTGTCAATCATTCAAAATATATTGTAAGGTCAGTATTATAAACCGGCTGCTTTGAATCCTGAATGCTGATTCTCTGAAAGCCGTGATATATGAGATAATATACCACCAGATCTAAGTGCTGTTGTAAACCGGTTAGTGGTAACCGGTTTATAATTGCAATAAGGCATCTCGGGGGTTTATGGTATATTACCAATATAGAGCCTACCACAGCTAGCGCTGTATGCAAGCACTGCGGGATGTATCATGCTTAAGAACAGCACTTGGCTCTGGCATGTTTGGTCATATACCCCACCCCCTCTTGTCTTATCGCTTAAGTATTTAACCCTTTTGGTTCATTGTCAATTTATACAGTTGCAACCAAATTCTTCATATTCTTACTATAGATTTGAATAATTCCAGTTTTATCTCAAATAATTTGAAAGTGGAGAAAGAAGTTAAATTCACAGGTGCTTTGATTTGTTTCACAACACAGAACCAAGAAAAAATATATAAAATTGTAACTATACATTTTTGCATTAAAAATATGCCTGTACCAAATTTAATTTAGTTTATCATTTTGGATAATTGTAATTAATGACCTTAGATACAGGTTATCATTCTTTACTTGTTTATTTCACCTGTAGTAAGTCGCTAGTGCCTAGGGGGTATACATTTCCAGACAAAAGGACAGGGACATCACCAGACCTGGAAAACTCTTGGGCCTCAGGCAGGTCATTATAGCCATGGGATGGTTGAAACACCTTGGACAACAGCTAAAGACCTACACGTTGATTTGAAGAACAGTTTCAGCCTGCAACATTCACTGCACACTACAAAAAGAAAGGTTAAATGGTCCCACCGCTTCACTGCACACTACAAAAAGAAAGGTTAAAAGATCCCACCGCTGAAAGAGAAACACAACAAAGCTTGACTGTAGTTTATAAAAACCTGTCTAAACAAGCATAAATACTTGTGGAAAAATACATTAAACAAAATCAAAGAAAAACGAATGAAAGGTGTTTTAGAGCGCAATGTTCAACATATCAGTCTGCAAAACACTCAGGGCTGAGCAAACATAGTACGCGGATAAACCCTGAAAGAGTACGTCTCCTGATGACCCTGTACCATAGACTATGGCATCCAAGTTGTAATTACATTTTACAATAAGCTATTCCCCACTGTGTATATATCAATGTATGAAAATGACTCAAATTAAACAGATACAGTAAATACCATTTTATAGTAAGGCAGAGTTTGTTATTTATTGGGGGGGAGGGGGGTGCTGCTCAAATTCTTGGTATCAGTAAAATAATGCACCAACCTCCCAAACATAGGAAAAATTGAAAAAATGTGCACTTGACCCACCCCTTGTATTATAAAATTTTTCTGTAAATCAACTTTTTCTGGCTAACTAAACAGCATCTAAAAATGCTATTTAGATGCTGTTTAGTTAGCAAGCTAACAAGATTTGTCAATCACTTTACTAGCTAGCTATACTGAACTTTACATGATCCAAAGTAAATGTATAATTGTCACAGACCAGATGGGTGCCGCAGTCAGACAGTCAAGTTCCCATTTAGTTGTTATATGGATTGACACCAGGTTGTGACAGAAATATGCATTGGTAGACAGGCAGTGGAAGTAAGAATGGAAATTTGATGGACAACTACAAGGTTTCTCTACAGTCTCTTGTTTGATTTTAGCTCTCCTCACTCTTGCTAGTTGATGTTCATGTTGTTGGTTTGTACAACTTGTTGAGAGAGATCCTGCCTGTTCATGGTTGCTTGATCAGAACTGCTTTGTTTCCAAATGTAAAACTATTTCTGTGGTATTTACATATTTGAATGAAAACACTCAGGGCCTTTTTGTTGGTTTAAACTAATGATTTCTAATTATCTATAGTCTTGGAGTGTATTTTGACATATTTGAATAAGATGTAATGCTGCTGCCACTAGTGAGATCGAGCAATTGGCGAGACAATAGCTACAACAAAGGACCATTAATTCATTTTTTGATCAGACAGCGGGCTCAACCCACTAATGACGTCACTGGTTTAACTTACCTGGCACAAAATTTCAAAAATACTGCTGTGTTGCCTAATTACGTCTCAAACATCCATAAAGAGTCATAGTTATGATTTAGGGGAAAAAAAATTGTGTCTACTGATGGATTTGTCCTTTAACAGGTCCAGACATGCCCAGTGGGTGAAAACATTTGTATTGCACCTGAGGCCCATTGCAACAACTGTCACACAGATCTGTGAAAAAGGACCCAGATCCAATCATTAGCACCGCGTTTTCGACCGTTACAGAAAAAAAAAATCCAAGAGCAGACGTTCTAGCGAATTAGGGAAGGTGTTGAGCTGAAAATCTACGGAGGTAGATATCTGCCAAAATGTTAAGCATACGTATTGTTAGGATCGTAAAAAAATACATTCGTAAATTTGTATGATCGTAAAAAGTTAATGCGTAAACCATGAAACGTAAGCGTGAAATTAGATCTGTGAACGTACAAACACCCTTTTATGACTTTTTACACGCATTCTTACTTCACGTCTCCATTTATTTGTTTACGAATCGTTTTTCTAAATACAAACTTTGTCAGTAATCTGGCATCTGCAAAGATATGACCCGAACGTAGCTCTTCAAAACTGTAAAGCTAGCAGCAATAAGTTGGACCGCTCGCCCAGTGCTCTACCACAGCGTTGCGATTCCTGATTTCATGTTCAAAATAAAAGTCCATAGCTATTTTTTAAGACTACATAACGACATTACACCAGTAGGCTATCATGCGTTTAGGCATTAAGTAAAATGCTTGTGTGTGAAAATGGCAATGACACAGAAACTTATGCACAAATAAAGAACAGTTACGCACATGGATATCCTTGCAGGATACCTATTTCCGGTTTACCTGAATTCCATGTTGTTCACATTGCCTATGCTTGTTATATTAGCACTCCCCCCGGAAAGTATCAGTAACAATTTTTGGGAGGAGACGAAACTACCGAAACTCCAGATCGTAATGTTGTACTTTAGAATTGTAAAACTAGATTCGTACAAGCAAAGCGTAGCATCGTAACAGGGTGTACTTTCACATAACTAATTTCACGCTGTTTCATGTTTTACCAAGGCCTTTGTTTACATCATACCAATTTACGTATGGATTTTTGGCAGATATCTAACTATAAAAATCCATCTTGATCTCTTTTTAAACTGCAGTCTGTTTCGCACTATGGGCGGAAATGTTTTATTTAGAACAATCTTAACGTAGCAAGCTTAAAATTAATATATGAATACACAACTAGATTGAAACCCCAGATTCATTTTCCATCTGCGTTTTAACGACTTCAAAGCACGTGTCGTAAATGCAGCCGATATTTACCACTTCACGTCTGGTAATTTCTTATTTTCCATTGGTTGTGAATGCGACATTGAATTCCACGTCGCCACTCCCTGTCATGTGCTAGAGGTACACAACACAAGGGAGTGGAATGTATGTACTGGTTACAGCTTGAAGCTAGACCAACTTTAAACAAGAGATCAAATAATTGAGCCGACTATGACATGCAAGTCCAAACCGAAATACTATTTGGCACAGCCTTCATTTCAGCTACCACAGCAATAAGCAGAAGCTGGCAATCAAGGCTGGCAAACCAAATCAAGTTTACCGACTAACAACCACTGGTAGACAGTCCTGATGGTGAGTGTCAGAGCACTCAACTTGCTCGAATGGATTTATTACATGTTGGTGTGAATTTTAGAACTGTTTTGGTTAGTTTAGGTTTTTATTATTATCTGAAAAGTAAACTCGAGGGAAATTTAACATGTTAATCGGAAAGGGTGAGGTAGTCTATATAAATAATTAGTGCCATAGTGGATTTGGAATGTATGCCAAGAGATTTTTGTTGTGAATAAGATATTCAGTTCGTGCATATGGCTTTTTAAAATCATTTAAAGCCCGGTGTCATATATAGGCTGTGTCACTGAGTTTTTGACACCTGCTGTGTGTGTACGGAGAAATGCATTCGTAAGGAATCCACAGGAGCATACAAGGTTAAGGTCACCTTTCCTGAAAAAGACCTTATGAAACAATGGATGTGTTCCTTTGCTCAGTCGTTGCTGATGCCTTACAGATTTTAAAAGCTGGATAGATATTTTATCTATCAGCAAATCACAATTGTTTTATTGAGTTGAGATGGGTTAAGTAGGCTATAGCGAACTACCTGAAAGTTTAAGTAGATTAAGAATGATCATTAGTTGGAGGTCCATCTTTTCTTCAGAGATTTGTTTAGCATTTTATTCTTTATTAGACAGAGATACAGAGGGACATATGGTGTAGAGCAGTGGTTCCCAACCAGGGGTACTAGGACCCCTGGGGGTACTTGGCCTCTCCACAGGAGGTACTTGAAAACATTAATGATACCATAGGCATGCAAGTGGAATTAACATGAGGGGGTACTTCAGGTGTACTCCAAGCAGAGCAAAATTCTGTCAGTGGTACAGTAACTGAAAAAGGTTTGGAGCCACTGAGCGCTGAAAGACCAGTGGGGCAGAATCAAATCCATACTGCATTAGTATATGTTCAACTAAGACAGTGACTTAAACTGCAAGACCACAACATATAATAAAATCTTTCTTCAGCTTTGAAGAGAAATATATAGCTATGCTAGGAATATAGCATAGGTTATATTACATGTACTCGTTAAATGTAGGGCTACAACATTTGATCCCTTTAATTGAGGTAATTGTAAAAAAATATTCATTCTTAATCTCTTCTTAGAAACGTCACAATTATTGGCACCCCTGCATTTAGTACTTGATGTACTGTCCTTTGCCCAACCTGGTCCCAATCTGCATCTTGATATCTAAATGGGAACTTGACTCCCTTGCAGAGGCGATTGAAACAATGCTCAATTCATTGTAATGAAAATAAGAGATAAGCTTACAACGGATAACATTGTGTCCCGCATACAATAGCTACCTAGTAAATGTATTCCCATTTCTTGCTAGCTAACTAAATTATCTGCATATCTAGCTCCATCCAATAAAAACAATATGCAGGTAAAGTAGCCGATCCAGTTGACCAATGACAAGACATCCACCCTCTTGACGTCTAGGCTCCTTGTTTTTAGCTGGCAAAGAAAATGTGTCCCGCTAGTTCCAATAAAGATCAGCTAGTCACGTTATTACTGGTTTATGATCACTGCCCCATTAGTATAATTGTATTAACATCCGAGCCTTACTTTTTAAAGTATTGATTAATTGAAACTGTAACAATGTGTCATCCGACTGGCTGAAACAATATAAATCAGACTGGCCGGAGGCAGCAAACGATAGTACTAGTGCTAGTCTTTGATTTAGAACCTAATAGCAATTTGACTACCAGGCAATATGTTGCTGAATTATATAAATATTTAATTTATCTGTTCTCCCAAGAAAACATTACTCTCCATCATGGAATTTCTTTTAAAATATCACCTATATAGAAGCTGGTTTTGTTGCATTTATTTTAACATACATTGTGATTTTAAAAAAATGCACAGTATTTTCAATGTCATTAAAGCAATGTAAAAAATATTACACACGGATCAGCCATAACATTATGACAACCTGCCTAATATTGTGTAGGTCCCCCTTTTGCCACCAAAACAGCCCTGACCCGTCGAGGCATGGACTCCACTAGACCTCTGAAGGTGTGCTGTGGTATCTGGCACCAAGTCGTTAGCAGCAGTTCCTTTAAGTCCTGAAAGTTGAGAGGTGGGGCCTACATTGATTGGACCTGTTTGTCAAGCACATCCCACAGATGCTCGATTGGATTGATATCTGGGTAATTTGGAGGCCAAGTCAACACCTTGAACTCGTTCTTGTGTTCCCCAGACCATTCTTGAACCATTTTTGCTTTGTGGCAGGGCGTATTATCCTCCTGAAAGAGGCCAATGCCATCAGGGAATACCGTTGCCATGAAAGGGTGCACATGGTCTGCAACAATGCTTAGGTAGGAGGTACGTGTCAAAGTAACATCCACATGAATGGCAGGACCCAAGGTTTCCCAGCAGAACATTGCCCAAAGCGTCACACTGCCTCCGCCAGCTTGCCTCCTTCCCATAGTGCATCCTGGTGCCATGTGTTTTCCAGGTATGCGACGCACACACACCTGACCATCCACGTGATGTAAAATAAAACGTGATTCATCAGACCAGGCCACCTTCTTCCATTGCTCCGTTGTCCAGTTCTGATTCTCACATGCGCATTGTTGGTGCTTTTGGCAGTGGACAGGGGTCAGCATGGGCACCTGACAGGTCTGCGGCTACACAGCCCCATACACAACAAACTGATGCACTGTTTGTTCTTTCTGTCAGTACCAGCATTAACTTTTTCAGCAATTTGAGCTACAGTAGCTCGTCTGTTGGATCGGACCGCACAGGCCAGCCTTCACTCCCCACGTGTATCAATGAGCCTTGGCCACCCATGACCCTGTCGCCGGTTCACCGCTTTTCCTTCCTTGGACCACTTTGATAGGCACTGACCTCTGCAGACCGGGAACACCCCACAAGGGCTGCAGTTTTGGAGATGCTCTGACCCAGTCCTCTAGCCATCACAGTTTGGCCCTTGTTAAAGTCGCTCAGATCCTTACGCTTGCCCATTTTTCCTGCTTCTAACACATCAACTTTGAGGAGAGAATGTTCACTTGCTGCCTAATATACCCCACCCACTGACAGGTGCAATGATAACGAGATTATCAGTGTTATTCACTTCACCTGTCAGTGGTCATAATGTTATGGCTGGTGTAAAAACATGTATGAAGTTGATATTAGGTGATTTGAAGAAATAATTAAGGTCCATTCAAGAAAATGTTTATTTTACATGCTATGATTTTACTTTTTACAGTTTTTTTTAGATAGCTAAAGTTACCAGAAGTTTGTATTGGCTATTTAATAAATAACTGAAGCATGGATTACAGTTTCCTTTGGCTAATAAACCATGTATCATCATGTATCAAGTGGGGGAAAAAATATAACAAAGTTATCCTTTAGTAATGTACAGTGTAAACAATATTTGACCAAAATTGAACCTTGTGACAGGGGATAATTCTCAACCTTTTCCTCTTTCAATTGATCTGTTTTACTTTAAAAAAGGAAGATAGTCAGAGGTTTGTGTTAACCAATCCAGACTTTTCTTAAAAATCACCCATTATACAAGGTTTCGAATCAGGCTCTCGGATTAACCAAGAGGTCTCACAGAAGGCAGTCCAGTTGGCCTGGTTCGCGGGTTAGTGATCAAATTGGGTTGCCTTTCCTCATCACTCTCTAGAGCAGTGGTTACCAACCAATGGTACTAGGACCCCTGGGGGAACTTGGCCTTACTACAGTAGGTACTTGAGAAGACTCATTAGACAATTAGCTTACTTGTAAAATGAACATTATGGGGTACTTAAGGGGCAGAGCAAATTTCAATTGGTGGTACAGTAACCAAAAAAGTTTGGGAACTGCTGCTCTTATCACTCATTGCGGCGGGTTGGTCACCTTTGAGCTTAATCGAGTTAGAAGTCCGGAGAGTGCATTTCTACTCTTACATAAGGATTCTGGTGTGACTGCCTGGTTGTGTAAGCAGCTTGATAAGAACCAGAACGGCATCAGAAAAGCTTCGGAAGACATATCTCGACATGTCCTAAGTCTGCTGGGAGTTTTTGCAATGAAGCAAGGCCTTAATTATTAATTTGATATGAGCCAAATTTGGGAGAAAATTGAGTAAAAGTAAAAAAGAAATAGCCATTATAAACATTTCTAAAGTTTACTTGCTGCTGGTATTTAAAATTGTTTGGGTTGGATATCAACACAGCAACAGGGATTTGTTTTGACTAAGATAGCAACTCTGAACACATTCTGAACAAAATTGATATCAGAGTCAATGTTTCTGTTCATCCAAGTTTGTCATGATAAAAAATGTCCAAATCCAATTCTTCATATGATCCAAATTTTCATATGATCCAATTTAGAATGTAGGTGTCATACATTCATATTTCCAAACTATTGCACCTCAAAAATCAAATGGAAAAATCGTATTTATCAAACATAGTCACAGGACTGGCTAGTCCTAGAGATACCAAGGGTAAATTCAGAGTTGGGTAAAACTCACAGTCACAGAATGTTTAACATGGTGACCTTAATTTAGAAACCCTGGTGCATATAAATCAGTTGAAATGTCTAATAATTTATTGCCAATTCCTTGTTCATTATTAGAAAATGAGTAAATAAATGTATTACATTGCCAAGATTTACAGCACTATGACCATATATGTACTGTCACATAGTAGGAAATTAGTATAGTAACAAGTAAAGGAGTACTATGGATTACTTTAAATGTATTTGGGAAACTAAAAGCATCATCTCAATGCAGGTCTCTTAGTGTCAAGTCAATATTTGACAGTTGCAGTCTGGTACCATTGTCATTGGGATGAATCCCATCAATGCTATAAAGCTTGGGGCTTGTGTTCTGGAATGTTTTGTGCTGCAATGTTCTTTTATCCAGAGATGTAGTGACCACAGGCGGCTAAATTGTTCACATCCCAGACAAGGCCCTTGCATCTGATCACTGAGCTCTAAGGTGGTGGTCTGGGAATAATCCCTCTGAACTGAGACAGACCCCTCTCTGCAACTCTACTGTGGCTGCCAAAGGAATTGGGAACAGGGTCCTCTGAAGCGCTCAGTGTGATGGTGGCACTACTGTACTGTAATCAGTGCCCCCACCACCTGAGCCCTGCTGTTTCAGACCCAAGATGGGAGGGGATATTAGCTAGGTTGCGCTCTGGGTTTTTGACAATGATCCAAAATACACAAGCATGTCCACATCAAAATTCCTGAAAAGCAAAATACATTTTGATTTTAGAATAGCATTGTCTGTGTTGTCAACCCAATTTAGATTTTGTGGCAGGACCAATAAAAACCAGTTCATGATTAATTACCCACAAATGGCGTTAAATTAAAGAAACCCTGAATGGAAGAATGGGACAAATTCTTACACAGCGATTGAGACAAAAAAAACAAGGGGATGGAATACTTATTTACTGCCCTGTATACATTAGGTATGATACTTCACTTAATGTAAAACGCAACAATGGTCTTGTAATGGAGTAGTATTTTGTTCACATACCACACTAACAGTCACAGGCAAATCTAAAGCACGTCTTCCACCTTTTGTCTTTCAGGATCTTTCTACACACAGTGATCTCTCAGCCAGCGCTGACAGTCTTTCAGATAAGACGTCAAAGGTGAGGCTTGCCCATCATTTATACTTAACATTTGTGTACAATTCTTGCTTTATTAGTCTATTTTTAGAAATAACCCTAAGGTTAGAGACAGGCTAGCCTTTTTGCTTTTACATCCATGTTATTTTTTATTAACTGCTAATTATCTATGTCTCTCTTTTAGGGTGGAATGCTGGGAAAGATTTTTTGGAATCCATTTGCTTCCTTTACTCAGGTAGTCCATCACTTTATAAAAAAGTACTAAACTATAACTCTGTAAGAATTCACTTGCGGATGTGAATGATGATGATATTAATAACATTATACAATTTTAATGCAGGACAAAGAGAGGGAGAAAGACTCTGCGGAAAAACTCACTTTTTCCGACAAACACTTTGAAGATAAGCAGGTTAATATTTTTGTTGGGGTTCTTGTTATTAGATGATTCTTTATAGGTTCTTTCCAGTCCAAAACTGTGGAACCCCTAAAAGTATTATGAGGAACCCTTTAAATCTTCTTTCTATGGTCTCCCCCACTGTTTTGATTTGAAGAACCCTAAAGGATCCTCCAGGACCCTGTTTGTTTGATAGTGTTGGAACATCTTGGTTCTCACTTGTTAGTAAACCATGTACCCCCCCATACACACACTCTCAAACACAAAGGATGTTTTGTTTTAAATGTTCTCACTCTCAACTCCTGCACATCCTCATGTTCCCTGCAGACTTTGCGTCTGTCTCACTAAGACAGACTATTTTACGGACAGTGTTTGTGTGTGTCACTGTCAGGTCAAAAGCAATCTGAAAGAAAGAAAGGAGAAAACTGAAACAACAGCAGTTCCTCCCAGACCCACTGAAGAGGTTAGCAGATTGGTCCAACAAATTCCCCACCACACATCCTATTTTAGAATCTCCCCAGTAAGGTTGTCACCTCTTTGTACAGGAGCTGAAGGTTACAGCCTCACCTGCTAGACTGAAAAAGATTGAGACTGATAACCATCAGGTACGTTTTACACCTGTCTTCCTGTCTCTTTTGGATGAATGTGGTCTGTGTCTACAGGACATGGACAGTACCTTTATGTCTGTGAAGTAATGCACAGTTGAGATAGTTACTATATTCAGGCTAACTATGATTTTGCATGTCATTCATTCTATATGACTGAAAATGTTTTTCGGGTTTCTTTCAGAACCAATCTAATGATAAGTGCCTTAAAGATGGAGAATGTCTCCTCACTGGGAAAAACGAGGAGAAGGCGAACAAGGACAGAGAGGAGGCGTTGGTTAACCCTATGGATAACACAGCAGTATGTCTTTGTTTTCATCACATCACCTCCTTCCTGTAGACCATTGTGCTCTGCTGTGGCTATGTATGTATCACGGTATTGATTCAATTATGTTATGGTTATCATCCCATTATGAAATGAAACTCATTTTCAGATTTTCTCACAATGATTCTGAAAGGCACTATGCACAGTCCCGATGCATCAAGGTACTATTTTGTTTTTAGGTCAAGACGAAAAAAACGAAGAAACACAATCCATTCATGCCTCACAGTGTTGGAAGTAAGGTAACATGCAAATCTCTCTTATGCTTCATGGTGATTTTATATGGATAGAGACAGTGGTGAATCAAAGAGCACAGAGTTTTTGAACTGAAAGTGCATTGGTCCAAATTCAAAGCCATACTTCAGCAGCACATGCGCACCTAGAGGCAGATGTTTACTCTGCTGGACCAAACAAGCTATACAAAACGTGTTTTTTCAAGTGTACATACATAATGTTTTGATGTCAGATCACAATGTGTACATTTCATTTTCTCCAGGTTGTTACCTAGTTTGTGTGGGAGTTTAATTTACAATTAATTAGGCTTGGGGGACAACTCCATAGTATTGTAGATTATAGGTATGTTTTAATTGATGTAACCAATCTGTTTCAGGGTCAAGCCATGCAGAAAAAGGGGGAACTCCAGCAGGGAACCACAGATAGTGACGGAAGAGAGGTAGCTCTGCTCCCACCTGGGGACTCTGTTTTGGATAGCTACCTTAAACCCATCTCTCCTCAGGTTGACTGCAAAATGACTTTCATGATATGAGGTCTTTTTTCTTTTTCTCCTAAATCCTGGCAGCACATTTTCCCTACCACATTAGATTTTTTTTTTGTTGTGGATTATATTAGATTGCTCTATGTCCAAAATCTGCATTTTGCTCTAGATTTTAGAAGCACCGCTTCTGCAAAACAGCCAAAAAAAAGCTGAAAGTCAAATTCAACTTCTCTCTTTGTCAGCTTTTGAAACCTGAAAGTAACCACACACTTTTGGGCTGTGGATCTTAAATCAGTGTACCGTTGTCTCAATATCTTGCCCACTAAATAGCGTATTACAGTTTTGCTACAAATTGGCCTACCTAAGCATGATAAAACAATTATCAACTTTTTTGTAGTGTAGAATGTATACGTAACATATTCATCACCTTCCTGTGTCAGAATCAAGGTGGAACTAAATCATTATTTGACCAATTGGAGGAATTCCGTGTCAATCCTACAGAGATGGAGAAACAGGTTGGTTGCTGCTAATAATGTCAATCTGTACCCCATTCATAGTCCTTCACAGTTAATATTGTCAATCTGTACCCCATTAATAGTCCTTCACAGTTAATAATGTCAATCTGTGCCCCATTTGTTGTCCTTCACAGTTAATAATGTCAATCTGTACCCCATTCATAGTCATTCACAGTTAATAATTTCAATCTGTACCCCATTCATAGTCCTTCACAGTGGTCTTTAACTACCCTGGAGTTTGATTTATAGAAAAAAAATGTATTGAAGAATGTTATTTTCTTAAGTGGGGTGAAAACTAATTTTGAAAAATGACTCTTGGCAGAATATGGGTGACCTGATGGCATGGTGGAGCACTGTAGAGCGTGAGTCCAACATACACGTTTACTGTCCTTGTGGAGACACATTATTCCCATGCAGAATCATATTTTCCTCAACCTAACCCCTTAAGCAAACCTTAATTCTTATCTTAACCCAATTGCAACCCAGTTTCCTATACCTACAAGCTGAAGATGGCGTAATCATTTTTATATGTCAAATTATTACTTTACTGTCATTGCTGGTTATGGTTCCCTCCATGTAAGTGAGACACACATACTCTGTACTGGGATAACGGTGTTCTTCAGAGTCCTCAGATCTAAATGATGCCCTGTCTCATCTGCTACAGAGTGGGAAGACATGCCTCAAGATGATGACATGACGGAAAAACAGGAGGCCAAGTAAGTGATGCTGTGGTTTGATGTTACTCTGTGTGTCAATCACAATTATTTTATAAAGCCATTCAGTCACATTTATTTTATAAAAACAGACCATCACATGTACAAAAACAGACATGTTATAAAGTCCCTGGAGGAACAGGTTTAGTAACACTGTTTAGTAAGCATTGATTGTTATGGGTTTATAAACTCGTTTTCCAGGGCGTTCGCAGGGACAGCAGTGAAGGTGCAGAAAGGTATCCGTGTGTTCAACAAGCTGTTCTCAGAGCGAGCAGAGAGCCTGTGGAAGCATGTCATTGACCTGAACAGCATTGCAGATGCCCTCGACAGCTTCAGCAAGAAGACCAAAATCGTCCAGATCACTGGTGGTTCTACTAGCGCTTTAGGAGGTGTATGTACCATTGTAGGCCTTGCACTGGCCCCCGTCACTTTAGGGACCTCCCTGATCGTCACGGCGGTGGGGCTGGGTGTGGCAACAGCGGGCGGCCTCGCCTCAGCTGGAGCTGGAATCTCCAACACAGTCAACGACTCCCTGGACCGCAAGAAGGTAGAGGCCATTGTAGCGGACTATCAGAAGAAGATGAGCGACATCAACAAGTGCATGCTATTCATCAAGCAGGGGATTGAGAGCCTGCGTAGGTTCGACCTGTTGAAAATGAAGAAGCATGCCTACAACCGCGATTTCCCAGGTTTCAACAACATCTATGAAGACGGCGCCATGGCCGGGAAGGCTATCCTCATTAATGCCAATGAGCTAATGCGGGTAATGCAGATTGCCAATGTGGCGGGCAGCACTGCGGCACGAGCTGTCCAGATTGCCAGTATGGCCACTGGAGTGCTCACGGGCCTCTTTGTGGCCATGGACATCTACTTTGTGGCACAGGACTCTAAAGAGCTGAAGAAGGGAGCAAAGTCAGAGTTTGCTGCCAAGATCAGGGAGGTGGCGGCCCAGCTGCATGACGGACTGGTGGAGCTCAACAGCATACGAGTTGAACTTCATTCCACGAACACCCCCGACAACACCAATAAAACCAATGTAGACCCCAAAAGCAATGCCCTAGACAGTGCCAGTCATAGTAAAACCCTGGACAGCTCAGATGATGGAACTGACAACCACAAAACCTCTATCGTTATTACTGATAACTAAAGCAATACATCAGATAACAGCAAAGCCAAAACCATAACTAATTTAATAAAATTAGCCGGTTTTTATTTTGGAAGCTGATTGGCCTAAACATGTTGTATATCAGACATTATGACAAAGATATTTTCGCTGTTTTTAATGCAGTGCTAACCAGTTTATAATAGCAGTAAGGCACCTCTGGTGTTTGTGCAGTGTAGCAAATATACCATTGCTAAGACTGTATTCAGGCATGTGATATGACATATTGGCCATATCCCAATCCCCTTCAAGCCTAACCCATATTACAATTTCAAGGCTTAAATTGTTCTTTTAGACATAAGGTGATGACAGGAAACTCTCTGCAGAATTATTTAGCAGCCTTACGAATATATGCTGCACACTGGATTTTGTTGTCCAATTGTCCTCAGGGCTAATTGTAAATTGTGAATAAGTATACTTATTTTCAGCTAAATATTTTGCGTGTTTAGATCGTTGGCTATACAATAGGAAGAGCCACAATAACTGTGTTGTTTGGTTTTCTTTTTAGGTTCAGGTTTGGGGTAATATTGTACTTGTTTTTCATTTATTTTAGATAAGGAATGTGATTTCATATACTCAAAAGCATACATTTTGAAGATAGCACTTCATAGTCCCACATCCTTGATTATCATAGGTTTATACCCTGTTGAAATAACTGGTTTTTTGGGGGGTGCATAATAAATAATTTCAGAAAAAGATCACTTTTTCAGAAGAATGTGTGTAACTTGAACTATTTGTTAATCCAAATAAATACAGTTGGGTAAGAGAATGTTTAAGTCATTGGAGAGGAATTGCAGTTGTTTTCTTGTTCTATATCAAGAGAAAAATATCCATATGGAGGTATTTCCTACTTTTTACAGATGTACTACATTTTATTGACAAGCAGCTAGTAGTTCACTGACAGACCAATAAAATCCAATGGTTGTGTCATCAATTTGCTTTTTGGTAGAGCTGAGAAATTAAACTGAAAGAAATAAGTTGTCCCTCTTCAGTTTAGGCTATTATCACCCAAAAAATAAAAATGAAATGAGGTGGCATCTTGAAAACATGCTTCGATTAAATAAAGCTTTTGCCAAATTGAGTATTTAATTGAAATTTATTATTACAGTACAACTTAAACCGAGTAGTATAAAAAAATGACATGAAAATAAGGAACATACAAGGCCAATTTCTAAAAAAAACAAAAAAAAAAAAACTCATTTTCTTCAAATGTTAACCGAATCTTTAAAGTTGTTATCTCTTGATAACCAGTAATAATAAAGCCAGTCTGATGGTTCAATTTGTGACTCAGGTCAAAAAACACATTTCTGCTCCCTGCTGGTCAAAAAGAGGAACAGCAGCACAGCAAATCACATCAGACCTTTACCTACAGCTACTGTAGTTCCTACGTACCTGGCTGCAGTATGATGCTAAATGTTTAACACAATGATAGGAAGGGGCTGAAATGGGACCTAAATGGCGACAATAAAATTAAAAGACCTGTGGGAAAGTGGAAGGGGGTTGGTGGGTGTTTGTTGTCCTCAGTTATAGTAGTGTAGGTATTAAAATAGGATGGGAGGTTCCACTGGAAACCATGTATATTTGTACAGGTGTGCGTCGATCCGTTTTAAGAGTCCTCATCTCCGTTGACGCTGTCACCATCGTCATCTCCATCCACATGCTCCCCTTCCTCTTCCTCCTCCTCTTCATCATCCTCCCTTTCTTGACTCTTCACCTGTAGCACCAGATTAAGCGGTGTGAGTATAAACAACTCCAATGCAGACTAGCTCATCCAAACTGCCGCTAAGCTTCAGTAGAATCACAACATTCCCCCTTCCCTCTCACCTCCTCCTCCTCCTCCTCCTCTAGCAGGTCACCCTCCTCCTCAGAGTCGTTAAGCTCCTGGCTCTCCCTCTCTCTCTCCCTCTTAATGCTCTCCTCCTTCTTGTTGCTAGAGTGCTGCATCGATGAGACCTCACCAGGTTCAGGTTTTCCACCCTTACCATCTGCCCAGAGAAGATCGAGAAAGAATTAAATCCGTCCTGGGGTCATAGGAATCCCGAGATTGCTGGTACACATGTAGAAGAAAAAAAAAGCTTCAACATATCCAACATATTAACAGTGACGCCCTAGAACCTTACCCGATTTCTTTCCGTGGTCCTTCTCCATGCGGTCTAGACTCTCCAGCAGGTAGTCTACTTTGTGTTTAATCTGTGTCAGCTCCTTTTTGATGGTCTGCAGGTCATCAGTTTTCACTGAGAGAGACACACACACAAAGACAGAAGTCAGGGAGAAGGGTTGAAGAGAGACAACTAAGTATCAACATGCCATGTAGCTGAAGCCCAGCACTGAACACTGGCAGTAGGTCGCGAGTGAGTGGAGCGGCGCGCTGGAGTGAGATTACAGCAAAGGGCTGGGAACTGACTTGTTCTTGAGGATGCTCTCTGGCTGCTCTTGGATGAGGAGAAACTGGCCTTTGTGCGGCGGCTCCCCCCTCCAGTCATGCTGACCCGTGGGCGCTTGGAAGGGATCACTGCACGGGACAGGGTTGGTGGTGGAGGGGGGGGCACACGGGACGGGTAGGAGTACACTCTGAGAATAGAGAGGAAAGTAATGTTAATACCAGTACACTGATTCCTCTGGTATAAATGTATCCAGTTAAACACACATTATAGTTGGACTGTTAACTGAGCGAGTCATTGGGATTTGGACTTAAAGCTGAAGTTATGAAATTCTGTTAATTCCCAATCGTTCTGGACTTACCGGTCATAGTAATCTCTCTGGAAGTCATAGTCCAAATCAAATGTGGGACTACTGTGAAAGCAAAACAGTTGATGAAAATATGACGTGGAGGGGAATTATCAGAGTGAGATTTAGAGTATGGAAATAAAGACTAGGTTTATACAGCTCCAGAAAAAATTAAAGAGACCACTGCACCTTTTTCTTTCCTTTCCAAAAAAGTTGAAAAGGAAAGTTTTGAGTGAGGAACAGAAGTGTTCCATTTGCAGTGTTCTCAATTTTAACCCTTCTGTTCCTCACTCAAAACCTTCCTTTTCGACTTTTTTGGAAAGGAAAGAAAAAGGTGCAGTGGTCTCTTAATTTTTTCCGGAGCTGTATTTGATAAGTTATTTCAAATTGATAAGTTATTTAAAAAGGTGGTTCTTTACATTGAATCAGACCTGTACATGTCTCCTGCCGAACGCTTTGTGGTCTTTGACCTGTGGGGTTTGGGTTCTCCAGCCAAGTTAATGTCTGAGGAAAAGAAGAGAAAGTTGTTTGCAGTTGGAAATACAACCTTTATCCGCAAACAGAGGTACCTGTTCTCATCCTTTACAAGCAGACTCAGTACTTTACCTAAAAGGGATGATTATCCAACAACACTAAGACCAGTTTGAAGCTTTTCTCACCAGCCTTATCACTAGCAATTGTCCTTACCCAGCACCTGTCCCACGATCATCCGTCCATCCTCGCCCCCTACAGCAGCCCGGGCACACCTCTCATTGGCGAACTGGACGAAAGCAAAGCCCTTGTGCACAGAACAACCCACAATCTTGCCGTACTTGCTGAAGATGGCCTCCACGTCAGCCTTGGTGACCAGAAGCGTGTTGAGGTTTCCAATGAAGACCCGTGAGTTGAGTGAGCGCGGGTCTGTCTTGTTGGTCACATTGCTGGCCATCAGGCTGGTGGTAGTGGGGGACCGACTGGCAGAGGAGGAAGAGATGGGTCAAACCCCAATTAGCAACATGTCAATGCAAGATACCATTACTCAGACTTAAGTCTTCTGATGTCCCATTCATTAATAGTTCATATAAAATTAGCGATAATATCAGTATTGACCTAAAGTAACATCTAATGCGCGCGTGTGGTGCAAAATCCAAGAGATCCTGCTGTAAAAAAAAATAAATAAAAAAAGGGTCTAGAATAAGCACAATACACAATCGGAACCATAACTTAATTATATTAGTAAATATGAAAACACCATAACATTGTATTTTTGCAGGGGCAGAAGCTGCACGTCACACTTCAACTCATAGACAAATTAAAACTCGCCTAATCGCCTTTTCGAATAACTATTTCATAAAGAAACTGATGCACCGAGGTGTCCACTGACTGTTCAGACAACAGGATATTTGAAGTGTGCAAGGGGCTACGTGTGTTCTGATCCAGCTGTAGCGTGGCTTTTTACAGTGCCTTAACTGCACATTTTGAGCCATAGTTGGCAAGTGTCGCCGAGTAGTTAATCAATCCCAAATGCAAGAAAAGGTCACACTATATGCTACTATTTAGCACTGGACACCAACAGTTGGGGAAAGGAGTGAGTTCCTAAAGCAGTAATTATCATGTGCTTATAATAGTGGCACGTGTGGTCGGATGAGGAAAGATAGGCACAGGAGTTTGTGCACAATATGACATTTAGGAGTAAACATCTGTTACTGCATAGAACCTGAATGTCAAAAAAGGAGGCGTTAAGAACCGGTTGGGGGTTAAATAACCATCACTCACTCCATAGCGTCTGTGTGCAGGGCAGTCGTCTGTCAGTCTTTGACACTGAGGGCAGGGCCAGTGTATGCGGGCAGGTGTCTTGAGTGCTTTCAGCAAAAACTACAACTCCAGCAGCACCCTCTCAGAACGCAGAACTTCGCCCCACGACTTACTGAGGCGGGCGACAGAGAACACACCTCAGTGACAAGGTACAGGGTTATTACAGCCTTACCTGGTTGGGTTTTGTACAGAATTCAGTTAAGAGCCAAATAATTCTTAAAAAACACGGTTTATGGCCATCTTATTCAAGAGAACATTCAGGAGACAACTCCGTTATGGAAGTGACACTAAAGTCGCCTTTCCCATGACCAAGTTAAGGAGGGTGACATGTTTTATTATTATAGGCTCCAACATCTAATGCAAGAATATGTCCCCATCCCCTAGCCTTAAGTGAATAAGGGGATATGCCGTAATAGGTAATGTGGTAATAGCTGACGAACAACTTTGGATTTACTAGCCATGTGATAGAAACGGGAAATGTCAGAGACATTATTTTCCATGAACATGAAGTAAATAATATTTTTGAACGTTAAAAGACAGGTCCAGCAGGCAGGTGTACTTTCTTTTTCAAAAATCATACATGCTCTGTGCAGTGGGCAGCATTACCACTCAAGAAGTCTGGGTCTTTTGGGCCTTCTGTGCAATGCATGGGATGATCTGTGGGAGGCAGAACTGTGCATTGCCTTGACTTGGACGTGCGTGAGCACTCATTTCATAGGACAAAAGTGCGCAATTATAACATTTGGCAGAGCACTGATGATAGTACAAGTAAAAATAAAAGCAGTGTACAATGCGTATTCCACAGATCGGACAATACCAAAGTAAAACATTAGGAGCCTAAATAAGACATTTAAGTTGGTTATCTGACAGAGGGGGCAGACGAACAGAACCACAACTCTAAATAAAGCAGACAATTAATGATTCACACCACTCTGGGTATATGTACCTAGAATACCTCTAGCTAATTAGTATATAGCACTAGCAGTTCGTCGAAAATATCTGTGATAAAATGTGGTTGAATAAAGATAACCGGATTACAGTAATAATCCTACAGAACCAGCACACCCCCAGCCAGAAAGTCCTAAATAACCTCGGATCTGTAGTCTTGGCTAGTTCACTAAAGCTGCTACATCTTACTTTTTGGTCTAACAAATTGAGACCGTGCGAAGAAAAAGTACATAACTGCATCATTCATGAAGTACATTTTAATTAGTGGTAACAATGTGCAAAGGTCCTTATTGTTCGTCACATTAATATTATGTTAATCGACGTAGAATATCAATGAAAAGCGTCAAAAACGTGTCCAGAGAAGGGGGTAAATGGCCAACCATCAATTCTTGTAGAAAAAAAACATTCCCGCAAAAATAGCGTTGCTGAATCAGTCTTTCTGTGGATATTAAAGAATTCCAAAACCAGCTAATCAACCTCAAAACAGAAACAATCACTGGCCAAAATCAAGCTGCAACATGGACTATGGATTTAAAGTAACAAAAAAGGTCAACGTTGAAACAAATTACAAGGTTAGTTAGCTATCTAGCTAGTGCACAGCCAGGATAGCCAAATAGACATGTTAGCTAGCTAACGCTAGCTAGTATGTATTTGCAAAACAGCTGCAGTACAGCATGTTGTCCACACGGTCTTTGCCGATATTTTCAAATAAAGATAAGTCGGCTTACACTTATCATGATATACAGTATGTGTACATGTAAGACAGCAAAAATAGAAAGCTCATGCTAGCTAGCATGTTGTAACAACAACTAGCTAGCTAGCTAGCTAGCGTTCTTAAAGGCAATGATGCTAACATCGTTAGCTAGAGACGCTTCAATTGAAAAATACACTGCGTTAAAAAGAAAATTCCAAAGATACTGCAAAGTCAGAGAAAAAAAATGAAAAATAGCCTTGAATCAAAATACTCACCAGGAGCTTAAAGATAAAATGGTTATATTTCACCAAAATCAGCCAATATAGCACTGAGGTCGTCTTCTTGCAGTTAAGAGACTGGATCAACCCTAATAGTATTTTACCAGACGTCACGGTTGGATTGTAATCTTCAGAGGAAAAGCCCGCTTTTCAACACGTATCAATTGTGAATAACTCATGCAAACGTTTTACATTTAGCTGCATTGGTGCTAATTTAATGGTTGGAGTAGGTTTTGCTGTTTGTATTAACAATTTTTAAACAATTTTTCAAATACAAGTAAATTATCCATGTATTAAAATCTGGTTTGGGTTCAATGTATTTGAAACCAAACTCTTATTTTGAAAACGACAATGTGCAATCTTGGCTGCCAGAAGAACGGTCATCTCATTCTGAACACGAAATGGCGCAGGCACAGACAGCGAAGTGGTCGTGTATTGGTGTGTATCCATTACGCTTTTAGTATCCACGTATAAAATCTCATTGGCTAAAACTCATTGCAAATGTAAGCCATTGCCGTCAGTGTTTGGTTACAATTTCTATCAAATGCACTTTTCTGGTGCAACCCTGTAGCTGATAGGTAATTTCCTCAGGGTCAAAGCTGTGTACCGATCCTCAAATAATGATTAATAT
This sequence comes from Esox masquinongy, assembly GCA_016801175.1. NCBI lineage: Eukaryota > Metazoa > Chordata > Actinopteri > Esociformes > Esocidae > Esox > Esox masquinongy. The sequence goes on from JACXGI010008146.1 coordinate 33,830, forward strand.
TTGTATTTCAAAAGGTAGTTATTGCCTATAGAATACATTTCGCAGAACAGAATTTTTTAAAAAACATTTATACCGTAGGGTCCATTATAATGTCTAAATAATTTAAATTCAGATATATAATGGCTGGTGAGTTACGAGTTAAATGGTGAGCATAGCTCATAACTTTGTTTGCCTGCACCTATTCTGGAACGTTCAACTGAACGGTGCTCTACGGAAAGACCAGCTCAAAAACGCGGTTGGTTTGTGGGTTGGAATGCGCTGTCAAGCATGGGCACTGCCCTTTAAATACACCACTTATCATTTCAAGTCACACCTCATACCACCAAATAAAAAATAGTAAATGTCCCTCAAAATAAGTTCACTAACGTTTTGTTGAAATGTCCTGTTTTGTTACAGATATAAAATAGTTAACATTGTTTTGCACATCACTAGCACCTGGTGGTGGATGAATATAATGTAATGATGTTATAAAATCCTATGGGCCCACCACTCATGGGAGGAACCGCTTTGGTCGGGTGCGCTGCTATATGGGTGGCAGTGAAGGCCAGGGGCCTCGACGGACCAGACCCGGGCGGCCGGGGCTGGCTCTGGGGACGTGGAACGTCACCTCTCTGTGGGGGAAGGAGCCGGAACTTGTGGGGGAGATGGAGCGCTATCGGTTAGATCTGGT
>JACXGI010008147.1:0-34764 GCA_016801175.1 Esox masquinongy
TCCGCCCCCCCGGCCTGTCCCTCCGCCGGCTCCGCCCCCCCGGCCTGTCCCTCCGCCGGCTCCGCCCCCCCGGCCTGTCCCGGCGGCTCCGCCTCCCCGGCGGCTCCGGGTGCTGAGCCTCCATCTGTCCGGGTGTCGTTGTCCCGCCCCCCCCGCCCGCGGGGTTGTTCCCAGTCTTGCGGTCGGGAGCCCGCGCCTTTGGGGGGGGGATACTGTCACATCCTGGCTATGCCCCTAGCCATCTCTGCACTGGGCTGGGGCCATAGTCAGGACAGGATAGAAGGTGGTGCCTCTAGCCACCTCCGATCCTTTTGGTCTCCCCAATTGGAGGCAGGTGTAGATCGTTGCCTCCAATTGGGGACCCTGTTTATGTTCTCTGTGTGGCCACACCCGGTGTGGTTCATTTTGGTTTTATGTTTGTACTTGATGCCCTACATCACTGGTTGCTGCTATTGTTTGTTTCTTTTTTCATTAAACTATGGATTACTACCGCCTTTCCTTCTCTGCGCCTGTGTCCTACCAACACAACCGTGACATTACCTTTTGCAGTAATTAGTTACCGAACACGGTCCAGCAGGCTGCTGCTGCTGCTTTTAAAAACTCCCAAGGTTGTTTCCACATTAGGAAAAACTACCTTTTCATTTTGTGCACCAATAACATGGAATAATTTACAAAATACTCTCCAGTTAGAGGTGCTGGTACCACAGGGAAGGAATGTAGATGGATTCCCGAAGTGTATATAGTTGAATTGGAAGATGTTTTAATGTATGTACTGTCATGTGTGTCAGTGCATACATTAAAACTTTAAATGCTGTCCTGACACTTTTCTTGGCCAGGTCTCCCTTGAAAAAGAAATGTATCTCAATGGGTTTTTTTCCAGGTAAAATAAAATAAAAATAAAAATCTGGACTTAGGGTCTTGCCAATCTTTAAGGTTTGGATGGTTTCTTGTAAATGCTGCTACAGAAAGATGTCCGCCTTTAGGAAGTCATAATCCTCTTGGTGCAGGTAGGGAATATTGTATTCCTCTAGGAAGTTCTGTATGTTTAAAGGATTAGGGTCTGCTCTAGACGTATCAAGGGTATCATCAAACTGACAGAATCTGTCATTTAGGTCCTTGGGAGACGAGTGCAGTTCCCTGTTCTGAAATTTGACCCTGTGCATCATATGGTGCATCACTACATATGTTTGCTCTTTTTAGGTTAAGCAGAAAAAAATCCCTTCCTGGTTAAGAATTATGGACATAAGAGTGAAAGGATTATAAAATGATTATTCTCTGTGGAGTTAGTCTCCCTAAATTACAGTTTTTCATGTAAGTGTTCAGGAATTCACCAGAGTTAGAAACAGAGGGAGCTGGTCTCATCCGAGTACTGGTCCAGCACACAGTTCAAGTCTGCTCTGATGACCTGGTCAGTCTGGGAGACACCAAGGACTTAAAACCGAAAGTGGTCATGTGTGCACAGTCAAGTGTGGTGGAAAAGGGAATACATTTATTCCCATTTACTTGGAAATGATTGTATCTCCTACAGTCCTCCAAGACAAGGTTAGTCTCCGGTTGTTTCTCTCCAGGCCAGAGCACCTTTTCTCCAACTCCTTGAGTTGTCGTCGTTTCGAGGTTGACAGTTTGCTGACCATGTAATACAGATGTAGTGATGGCAGCATCCATTTTGGAATTCAGTCTGTCCATAGCCAGACACCCATACAGATTCTAGAGAGCTATTGTTGACCACCATTTGATTCTTTCATGATCCACGCATCCATTTTGGCCTCTAGAGCAAGATTTATCAATGGCCATCTGAGCATAACAGATAAAAACAAATATTGCTATAAATAAGGGGATTGAGAAAAAAAATGTAGTTGATTGTTTTTGGTGAAGAGTTAAAGAGCTTGAATCCTATGTGACCATCTCTGTATTAGTGGGCACCCAGTGTAGATAGCCCATTAAGTATTAAGCAGCATGAAATATTATGTTTTAATGGATTCCCATGGAAGGATTACACACCTTCACAAAGTTAAAAAGATTTTTATCTGCTTTTCTTTTATGTAAGGATTGGTAAAACCAGCGGAATGAGTCATTACAATCCTTGGGGGACATATTATCTTACATTACTGTAGAGTACATGCTCACCACCAATTATATACACAATGTCAAGTCCATGTAGATTGTGTGGATCTTGTCCCAACTATCAACTCTGTGCCAATGACTTTGCCTCTCTAGATAGTTCACCTAGGTAAATGGAAGCCCTGCCCTCCTTTCATTTGGGGTTCTTAACGTATCCTGCGTAGTAAACAACTAAGGACGTAGTAATGAATTTGAAAATGTCAAAGGCCATACATATGGCCACCAAATTGAAAAAAAACATTTAACTTCATTTTAGAGTTTGTTCCCTTTGGTTTATGACCAACACAAGAACACGTCTTGAATAATTCTACTAATGTCTTTCCTGCCAAAGTGCAGTAACATCTGTTACACTGTTTGGTTAATTAAACGTTTACAGTAACATCTGTTGCCCTTTTCGATAAAACACAAGCTCATTTGGTAGCAAATACCTTTCAGAAACCAGTTCTTATCCTCACCTGTTTTAGTTTTGGTTGTCAGCAAACATTCTTTTGTTTTGTTTGAGAAACAATATGAAAGGCTTGCAGAAGTGTATGTCGCCACCTGGGTGTCTGAAGGATGGAAGGACACAAACAGAATAGAGTGTCATCCACATTGTTACACCACCCGTATGAACCCTTGACACCGGGCAGGACGGGTGTCAGTGGCTTGCGCCAAATCTTAAGTCTGCCATCATCTTGACTCAACAAGAACTGAGATTTGTTGGACTAGGCAACGTTTTTCCACTGCTCATTGTTGAGCTTAGGTGATGGTGTGCCCACTGAAAAAGCATGTTTTTGTTTTTAGTTGAAAGGAGTGGAACCTGATGTGGTTGTCTGCTACAATGGCCCATCTATGACAAGGACAGATGAGTTGTGCATTCTGAGATGCCATTCAGTACACTGTTTTGTTATACTGCACAGTTATTTTATACTGCGTCTGTTTGTGTCTCATGTCTGCTTGCATGTACAATTCCTGTCATTCTCCTATAACGTTTCTCATCAACAAGCTGTTTTTATCCAAAGGACTGCTCGTGACTGAGTGTTGTTTGTTTCTCGTACCATTCTCTGTAAACCCTGAAAAAGCCCGAAAAGCCCAGGAGGGCATACATTTCTGAGATTCTGGAACCAGCGTGCACGCAAGAAGTCACATACATACGTCTTTTTTTACCCCCATTCTAACATTCAATCAAACAGACTAAATGCCTGTCTGCCTACTTTATATAGCAAACCACGGTCACATGACTGTTGGAACAATCCATTTTTGTGCGGGGGTAGTTGTGGTTGCACATGGCTTCTGAGTGTAGCTGACCAGTAGCTCAAAACAATCTAAATTCTGCATTTCAAGATTCAGTAGCATGTAAAGTTTTAGCATAACCAATATGTTTACTATTAAAGCTTTTAAGCCAGAATGCCTATGGCAGGCTTCAATAAGAAACATACACCTCTGAGCATTAACGATTGATGCAAATAGTTGAGCAAAGAAGGCTGTTTAGAGGTTTTAAACATCATTTAACATTCAGTTTTTTCATAGAAATAGGTTAATTAAAACATTTTTATTTTGCCTTTTAGTGATTTAGCAGTCACCTTTTGCCAGAACTGATGTTAAGTTCTTGCTCAAGGGTACATCAACAGAGGGTTCAAAATGGCAACGTTTTGGTAACAGGCCGTGTTGGGGAGTTGTAATGTTGGGAATCATACTTTTAATTCAGAAAAAGAGTGTTTCTAAATTAAGTGGGTGTCTTTGGAAGCAGACCATAAGACTGTCAATTGTTTCACAAAATATAGTGTGTTTTGAATGAGCTGATGAAAGCCAGTCAGTGTTCACAAATTAGTACTGGCCTGTGTTCTGAAGTAGAAATATCCAAGTGTGTTTACCATGGATGTATCCAGAGCATTCTCAGGCTCACTTTGAAAAATAAATACAGACTCAGTGGCGTTTGGCACCATGACTTTGCACATTCTAAGACAGAATTTCTTCACTCATGAAACGGACAGCAGAGACTTGGCCGAGAAGCCAGTGATTTCCATAAGGTTGGATTACACTGAAGGCAGTAGTAGTGCCCATGTTTCTGTTGATCCTACTGTTTCCATCAGCCACATTTATGTTTTCACCCCTCGTTATGTATAGTCTGCATGAGAAGCTGAATAATGTTGACTGCGATCACTGACCATTTGTCCAGCAGTCTGCCGAAGAAAACGAGAATGACTCCACGTTTTCTGATTCTAGACTGATCTGCTTATCAGATCAGAGCATTGAGTTTAAGGATGATAGATGGTGTCGGATAAAACTGCTCTTTTAAATTGTAATTCTTCACCAAGTATTATTCATTATGTTCAGAACGGCATGTGGGACCACATCTGGAATCAACCTGTGGTGTGGCCTGTCCAAGACCTAACTAAGTAGAGAATACTCAAATACTGCAGCTTTGGCAAAGATGTAGAAGTAATACATTAGGTCACTTCTGAGGTATCTCTATTGTTTTGACTTTGCTCTTGTGTAAAATAAAAACCTGAGGGGAATAGCAAAGAATGAAGTATTAGTAGAAGCTAATTGTCAAAATGAAAACTGAAAAAATGCTGTACATAAGTAGGGAATGTATAGAATGTTGTACATGTCATGATCATATAAAAGATCACATCATATCCAAATATGTAAAGCAAATACATAATAACCCATAGTTTGTTTGAAATAAGGATAACTCAAACATTTTAGTTTTAATAATCAAGGTAATCTGTTAAATGATTGGTATAGCATAGAATTAGCTAACTGGTTGTGCTCCTATCCTAACTGTAGTCTCTATACAATACAACCACGCAAGACCGTAGCTTTGGGATAAATGTATAGATAAATAAATGTCATTATGTGATAAACTCATTCATTCAAAGTAAATTTGCATGCCAGACCTCAGTGAAGAAGCCTTCATGGTCAAAGGCTGTGCTGATATGTTTACTTTGCCACAGAAAGCTTAGAGTAGCCAAAGTTCTCTGAAGACTCAGCACACAAATCAAAGATTGATTAATAGGGCGGAAAATAAAATGTCCAACCCATGGTGTGCATGCACAGTGTAGCCAAATGTTTAATCTCCCTCCAGGCCGGGCTGACTGGCTGACCTGATGCTGAGAGCCAGGCTGGGAGGTTGACAGCCCTCTCAGTGACGGCAGCAGTCTGGAATGGGCTATTTTAAAAGGCAACGGGGCTTCTATGACTTTAATGAATTATCGCTGCTAATTGGCTCTGTGAAGAGTGACACTGGGAAAAAGCAGAGGCCGAGAGATAAAGGTCAAGTCTTTGATGTCAGCTACGTCAGAATGGATCCATCCTGCACCAATCAGATTTCCGATTTCAGTCTTGATTCATACAGCGTATGGGGAGGATATGCTGGATTACATAAACACCTTGTGTGTGCATGTGCCTGTGTGTTTGTGTGTGTGCGCTTGTGTGTGTGTGTGAGAGAGAAAGAATGAGTGAGGAAGAAGTTACAGTTCAACCTCAATCTCTGCCACAAATCATAACTCATCTACTGTCCTCTCAGTCGGGGCCTCCACCAGCTATTACTTTTACCTTTCCACCTGCCTCCACCCTATCCTGCCCTGCAGATCAACACCCCACTGATCAACCAGAGATTCTGTGTCTTTGGAAGCTGGGAAACACCAAAAGGGCCTCCCAAAACTACAGCACAGCCCCTGTCCAATGGAATAAAACAAATCAAGAGTCTGTCCTACTCTCCACTGTCCAACACAGAAGGGGTATATACTGTATATATTTTCAATTAATTAACGTATGTGCATGTTTACATTCCCAGGCAACGTCTTCCTCAGCTGGAATCAGAATAATTCCATTGCACTCTATGAATCTGACTTAGATGTTTTCACTGGTAATTACTAGAGTAATAATACATTTCAAAGTTATGTCATCGCCAGATGTTTCTCATCTTTGATGTCTGATCTATGGACCATTCAGTCAAAAGGCCTCAGGTGAATTTTTAATTACAACTGCTTAAAAACATAAGCTAATAACAATGTCGTCTCCAATTCTAACTAAACCTTGCAGCACATTTTGCTCTGACTTACTAAAGAGTCCGAAATGAGTTCAAGTAATCCTTCTTGGAGCATTAGACAACAGAAACCAGTGAAATAGTAAAAGATCACCCTACTGAAATAGTTAAGGCGGTCCTGATATTCCTATTTGAACAGCGTCACGACTCTCAGAAGAACTCTACTGCTGAGGCTCCTCATCCAATCACCATAACATTCAAATATACAACCACCTCCTCCAGTGGCACCCGCCCGGGAAAGGGTCAACCCAGTCTTTCATACCTGTGTCTCTTCAGATATATGTTTTCACATATATCTGACCTACAGTATAATGTCCACCCCCGAGCATAGTTGATATTATCCTTATCGTCCCATTGGGTGGCTGACACTTTCAAACAGGAAGAGGCTCCTGCACTGACCCACAGCACAAAGCGGCACTAACGCAGAAAGCAAAGAGAAGATAGTGAGGATTACTTCACATCCTGCTGGCAGCTGGTGATAACAGTGTCAAAATGTGTTGAGAGATGGAGGGAAGCATGGAAATGTTAGACCTTTGCCAAAATACAATAATCAGGAATTAGCTAAAAGGATAGTGGAAATGACGGACATTCATTAGCTGGTTCATTTAAGTGAAATAAATACTTCCAAGAAGTGGGATTAAACAGGCAAACTAACTTTGTGTACTGGTGGCATTTCAGTCAGAGATGTCTCACGCTCTGAGACCATGAAGTAGTTGTTTCCCTTCTCAAGGGCCGCAGCTTTTTTGTCATTTACCCACTGTTAGACTGTCAAGCTGCGACATTTTCAGAACTACTATATCTCTTCAGACAGACGGCTGGACTCAAACGAGCCTTACCACACACCATAGCATTGAGTGGCAGTAAGTAGAGCCTAAAAGTATTCAGTCTTCCAGTCACGCTGAAGACAGCCTCGCCCTGTTCTCCGTTACTGAACTACCAGGGTGGTCCCATGGGTCTGCATGCCGTTCAGAAAGCTTGGCAGAGGATGCCACCAACGGCAGAGCCAGAGACACAGGAACATACTTCACTCCCTCAGCAGTTTCCAGCAGGTGTTTTCCCCCTGGCTCCTCTGTCCAGCTCCACCCACCATCCGTCCTTCAGTCCGCCTCCGGCCCCCGGCAAGGCCTGTCCCTCTGTTTCCTGCGAAGTCCCATCAGTGCACAGCGTGGCGCCACGCCAGCCCAGACACATGTACCACTGTCTTGATCCAGCTAAATGCCAGGCTGAGCAGCTTCCATTGGCTCATTTCTGTATTGCTGCTTTGATGCTCCTTTCAAGACCCTGTCCCGTATCATGCGTATTCCTCTTCAGTTGTTGTAATATTTATCCCTGTCTCCTTTAGTTGGGGGAAAGCAGGGCCAAACAATATGGTTGAATTCCCATAGACTAGATCCACTGGTGATTATGGTTGACACATAGGCCCTAGTGCTGCGCATGCTCACTCCCTCTGGAGTCCCACCACCTCATCAGCGCTCCTTTATACACAGAGCCTCATAGACAGACCACAGCCCAACCACCGTGTGTCCTACAGCCACGCTCATACGATCATACGATCAGAGGTGAAGTCATCCAGGCAGAGCACATACAGTTTCAAGAGACCAAGAATGCATATGCTGCTAATGAACGAATGAGCTAGAAACACTTGGGCACAATGCATAAGAGGATTACCTGGTTAACGCGTCACTGACTTGGTTTTTCCTTATTTAAATGAACTAAAGTACATTAGATGTCAGTAAAACACGGTTCCTGGTCATGACGTTGTTCATGCTGCAGCAGAGTCCCATTCCAGGGGACCCACTGAAACTAGTGAAATACGAACCAGATAAATAAACCGCGGCGTGTCAGCGGGGGAACTGTAACAGAAGCAGGAAACGGACAACTATTTACAGTATGTACTGCACTCTCTTATTGCTGATCCGTGACTGGATACAGCCACTCTCTCCTGCAGTGTTTATGTCTGAACAAAGCTCTTTGAAGAGTAGCAATGCTCCGACCTGGATGGGTCCAGGTCTTGGCTGAGTGGCCCGGATCACTCTTTAAGCCTGTAGTCAGTCACCGCGGTTGGAAAGGGGGCTGGTGCCAAAACCATTGCAAGGCATTGCCAGCCAGACCTTGGCAAATATCAAGGCCCTCTCCACAACATATTCCTCTGGAGAGCCTATAAGGGTCGTCGTACCAGCAGGCAGGGAGGATATCATTGTAGAAATTGAATTCATGACATTGACTTTGGCCTTAAACTATAGCCGCCCTTAGAATGCGTAACCTCACGTCAGCAGTGAACATGCCTTAGCATCAGACAAGACTCATTGTTCATGAAATGTTTCTAAAATGTTTTTCTCATAACAGGGACAATTTGATAAGGCCATGTTCATTGGACCAGGACAAAACACTGTGCCATTCAGCACTGTTTGTTTTCTGTACGCTTCCACTAGTCCGGTTCCCGGAAGACAACGGGGACCCCAGTTTACAACCCATTCATACCAGATATCGTGGTGGAGGGGGACCCAGGTTGTGGAGGAGAGAGGACTGGTGGGGTTTTCATTGAACAGTTGGGGAATGGGATTCAGAGAGCTCAGCGGTGTGGAGGAAATATGAGGACTGTAAAGGTTTTCCGACACAGAACGTAATATGGCTGCACATCCCAGCAGGACCACTAACCCCATGAATCAAGGTGGCCTACTCCAACACCATATATAACATAGACAGCAACAGACAGGGGAGCACTCCATCTACCTCCAAATATCTTTCCAAGTCCATTCCTACTTTTATATTTTATGTTGGATGAAAGAGGATGAAAGATGCTGTACATGTCTGACCTCAGCCAGAGCAACTCTAAGATAGAGAGTTTGGGTTATAAAAAAACATGTGTACATGTATACATAAAACAGGTCTCGAATAACTTGTGTTGGCGGATGTTTTTTAAGAGAGAACAGCTTAGAGAGATTTTAGAGAGAACAGCTGTGTGGCTTGTTCCCTCTCTTGCCCTATTTGGCATTAACATTTAAACACTATAAATATCTCAAATTCTATAGTGACCTCCCGTGGATCAGTATGAGAAATCAATATTTTCCACTGCTACTTCATCACCAAGTATATTCTACCCTGTGTTCATGACAGTAGGTACTAACTCTGAGGTTATGGAGACCTCTCACCCTGGTACATGGTTCAGCTCCTGCCATGAGGTAAGTGGGAAGCAGCAGGAATGTTCTCCGCTACAGGGCCCTTGTTCAGATTGGAGTCGTTCCGAGCGTCCCAACAAGAGTGATGAGTTCCAGGTCTCAGCGCAAACAACAGAAAAGAAGTCATGAGTAACAGAGATGGAGCGAGAGAGAATGAGACAGAGCTAAATAAAGTGAGAGGACAAAAAGAGAGAGTGAGAGGGAGACAAAGCCTTTTAATCAACAGCATCCCATACACACATTCCTCCCCCAGTGATCTGCCAGAGCCCAGTCGTCACCAAACTGCCCATCTCCCCCAGGGTTACCGTCATCTCCCCCCACCGTCGCCACACTGTCCCCGTGTCATGAAGCCAAACTGGCCCAGGCAGCGGCACAGCAGAAGACCTGGAGGGGACAGAGCTGGCGGTCATAAACATCCACTAAAGTAATTCAGTCAATCCGTCACCATCAAAGATGTTCTAACTGGCTGGCCGCTGTGTTCCATTCAGTCCTGACAGACTATTTGTTCTTGTTTTGAGGATGGCGATCCACGCGGCTGACGTTGGCTAAGGCTTGGACCCAGGCCTAAGGGACTGGTCGCACGTAACATGAAGTCAGTTACCCATGCTGCCTGGGAGGAGGATGGAGGTCTGGGTAAGAGTCTAGCCAAAGTTGCTCCTGGAGAGCGCCTGCCTGTCCTGTCCTTCAACACTGATTGAGACTGGCCCCACGATTAGTCCAATCAGCATAGATGATGAATACCTACAGTCAATCGAGCTGCCAGTTAATCAGCACCGTCCAATCAGGTAATCAGAAGCCCATGTTGGAATGGGGAGCAGAGGGCCCTAAGGCTGTCTTCAGACATTAAGACCTGCCGGTCTACACTTCTGCTCTCTGTCCCACACGGCTCAGTACTGTCTGTGTACAATTATCCAGTAATCGGCTAGCAGACAAACAGAGAGACTTCCCCTCAGGAATAGAATGGTTGAGTCAGAAGAGGAAATGGAGCTCAACACATTTGAGACAATCCAATGTTTTGAGCTAATCACCCAAGTGCTTTTGTTTAGCCCAGTGTCTATGATAGTGTTTTTGGAAAACGATAATGTCGGAAAGGTTTCCTATTGATATATTGATTCTGTGACTTACGTGTGTACTTGGGTACATACAACAGATTTTCTCCAGACTATTTCGCACCAGAGGGGATTAACTAACAAATCAACAAAGAAACAAACAATAATGGCACAAAACAAATATGTTTTCTCAATAGAGGGCCAGAGGAGGCCATCTTTATTTATGCTACTAGTCCTGCTGTGATCCTTGTTTACTGAGCATTCCTGTAGGGAATCTGAGAGGGACAGGGCCATTATGCAAATACTCAGGTGCATGCCAAGACTGAGGGACTGAAAGCGTTTCTAAGTGCTTCAAGATGCCTTGGCCCAGCCCTGATAGGGTTTACACAACAGTGGTGGGAGGCAGGCAGCTTGAGAGCATGTGTATGCAGGGGAGGGCGTGGGGTTCTGCATGTCTCAAGTTATCCCCATTCCAACAACAAAACCATTAGGCCTTGCGCTTGGCTTTGCACTGGCTATATGTAGTCCATGCACTGATGAACAGTGATTATCATTTAAACCCCTCTAATTAATAAAGCCACAAATAATATTCATTGGGCTGAAGGAAGTTTGGTTGTCTTCGTATTTATTTTTTCACTTTCTGTAGTCAGGTATCACAACCCAACGAACAGTAGAACACTCACTTGGTTGACTTAATACAGTGTTTGACAGGAAACCAGTGAATTAAACCAGGCTATTGAATGTGGAATATGTATTTTTAATTAGTAATGATGTGTCAACTGACAGGACGAATCAGACATAATCAGTCTATATTCTCGGCCATTCATCATTGGGGTCTCACTGACCCGCCCTCACTCTGCAGGAGTGAATACACCATGACAGGTGAGGTGGTCGTTTGGGGAAATGAAAGCCCCAGGTACTTGTGGGATCGTTCTCTAGGGTTTGCGGTAAACCTGTGAACTCTGCTGACTGCAGTGTTTCCGTCTCGTGTAGAAACACTGCCCCCTTGTGTTTGAGAGAACATTGCAGTTGTAGCTATGTACTATGATGGCAGTTCTATTATTGAGCCTAAAGTCATAGTCAGAGGGAGGTTAAGCACTGTGGCAGCCTACTGAAGGTAGACTAGCAGTCCATTCAGTCCAGTTGAAGGGCAAGCCACCAAATATTCCCAGCTAGTGGCAGTGAGGTATCATTTGGTTACACTCTTTACGTTATGTAGATAAAATGCTAATACAAAATAAGGCCTACCCATTTTAGCACCTAGACACTGGCCTGTCGAAAGTAAAAAAAAAAAAAGAAATAGTTACTTCATGTATGGCTGACTTCTCTCAATCCTATAGTACATGCCCATCCCAGCCGGGATGTCACATAACAAAGTGCTGATCTTATAACACAAACCTGTGTCTATGGGAGTTATCTTTAGTGTTGTCCTGTGGAGAGGATTAATGGTGCATCTGGGCTTCAGGGAAACGCCATGTCTTAAGCCACAAGCCAGCTAGGCTTCTACTTTCAACACTGTCACTAGTTCCACTGGTCTTGAAACATTCGGCGTTCAGAGATAGGCACAGCACGTACTACAGCCAGACGGACACTGAGCCAGATAGCCCAGCAAATGTAGAAATCTGAAACATCGGGTCATAATTTCCACTTCCCACAGGGAGAGGAAGCCCAGTGGCTGGGCAGTGGAAGTCTACGGAGGGAGATGGAACTGGGCTGACATTCGGTTTTCTCATCGATGAAACATCTGATCTTAATAATATTCTGTTTTTAAAAGTTGAAAATGTTACAAACAGGGTGGACTGTGTTTTTAGACATGAACTTTTGCCAAAATAAACAAAGAAATTATGTTAGGAGTGCAGGAAGAATTTGTAATTACACACGGGCAATAAAAAGGAAACAAACTGCCTGCCAATATTGTTTAAACGGATCTGGCTAGATTGTGCTGAGCTCGCCTCCCTTCCTAGCTTCACTAGCCTCCCTTGCTAGCTTCACTACTATATCCTTCTATTGGAAACCACAACTTCTGGGCTATCTTGGTTTAGCAGATAAGACAGCCAAGGACTCAATGGTTGCCATGTTCCTTACCTGTTTTTGCATAACTATAATGAATCAATTAAATGCGTTAATCAGACAATTACACCAAAGATATTCTGGCACATCCTTATTGTGGCATACTGACAATGCCTCATGTGGCATTGCAAATAGGCTAAGCAGTCAACTCTTTGTGGTAAGCCTGGCACCTGATGAGGAATTTGTTGCCGTTTCATAACAGTTAAATTGCCTATTAATTGCTTTTGATGGCATAATGTGCTAGATGATGGCCTGGCCTCATAGGCGTCTGTCTCTGAGAGCAGTGTCCTGTAGTTTCATGGCATCTATGTGTTTCATGGGATCTTCCTGTAGGTGACTGCTTTTGGTCAGCTCTGAACGCTTGAAACCAACCCACAGTACCCTCAGCCTCTTTTTAAACAAAGAAATTAACAAAATGTAATAATTTCCTCCAGTTTTTAATCCCATGAACAATGAAGGGACTGCAGAGCAGGAACCCTGACATTCATCAGTGATGGCCAACAATTTTGCCATTTGTTTCACACATAAAAAAAATCTCACATCCAGCCATGAGCAACTATTTAACAATATATACATAGATAAAAATCCAAAACCAAACCCCAATAACCACAGAGCTTTTCAAATCGCTCACTGGATCAATAGCTGGAACCTTAAACAGACTGAACTGCTTATGAAAGTGAAATTATCTAAATATTGAGGTGTTCCTTGCCTTCTCTAGTTTTGGTAAATTTTCTTTTATAATGCCTTATAATTGTACCTTTGATCTTTCTATTTGTGCCTATCACTTCTCTGTTTTATTGTTTACATGTTATCCGAACCACATGGTCCATCCAGTGTAATTATATGTATATATTTATATGCTTCATAACAAGAATATTTTTCTACAATTCAATGCATTGCTTCGGTCAACAGTCATTAGAAATAGCTACCATATTAGTTGACGTCATCTATCTAGTCCATCCCAGATACACAGAAGTCAAATCTTGCCCATATGGATTAAAGAAAAGTTATTCTGCCAGTCTGTGAGTTAAGATAAAGTTGTTCTTTCAGTCTGTGAAACTTTGAGAAACAATAAGTGTGTATTTTGCTAAACTGGTCAATTTTTGTGGCTGATTCATATTTACACTGCAAATGCGACAAGAGTTTAAAAAATCTTGCCAATATGGATGTGCAGAATCTGACCAAAAATGATCATGTTTTTAGCATTTCAAAACTTTCAGTCAATATTTCCTTAACCCTTTGTCTGAGGCATATCCAAGTGAAAGGAAGAAAACTATCTGGAAAGAAGAGGCTTCGATTGGCCAGGGGGTATTTAAAGGACACACTAGCAGCTACAAATGAAACACAGCCACCTTAAGAGGTCCCCAGTTAAGGTAAACTTATTCTGTCTGTCTGTGAGTTAAGGTAAACTTATTCTGTTAGTCTGTGAGATAAGGTAAACTTATTCTGTTAGACTGTGAGTTAAATTAAACTTATTTTGTCAGTCCATGAGTTAAAGAAAAGTTATTCTGCCAGTCTGCGAGTTAAGATAAAGTTATTCTTTCACTCTGTGAAATTTTGAGAAGCAATAAGTGTGTATTTTGCTAAACTGGTCAATTTTTGTGGCTGATTCATATTTACACTGCAAATGCGACAAGAGTTGAAAAAAACAAACATATCCCGCTGTGGTATTGCATTTGTAGTGCATTGAGAGGTTAATAATTCAGGTGAATATGATCTTGTTAACACTTCAAATTATGCAAGAATATTGCATAAGAATGTGTTGGCTTTAGGCTACTGTGCTATGTGCTGTGTTCTAGCTGGTGGCTCTACTAAATAGCCTGTACATACTGTAAAGTGGTTAGCGCTGTGTTACATTGCATCTTGTCACAAAAGTCCACTACAGGGATGAAATGACAATGGAAGATATTACAGAAAAAGAAAAACAAAACATAAAAGTATATTTTGAATTATCCACTTACGATCACTGGAAAAATATGGAAATAAATAGGTAGAAATACAGTGAATTATGCAATGGAAACACAAGTAAGAAAAATTCCCCTTAACATCCCTAGCTCAGGTGACTAATCTACTGAGCCAAAGGAGTCAGAGACAGCCCACTGGGTCATACAGTAAGACAGGAGACAGCCAACCCCTCCAGCACACAGATACACAAAAGGGGATGCATAGATGAAACTGGAGAGATAAAACCATTCTAGGCGGTCAATGAAAAACAGTCAAGTGCAGAATGCATGACAGATATCAACCTTGAGTTTCAGTCTCTACACATGTTAACATGCAATTGATATTCACATCTCAAGGTTTCCCTGCAAAAGACTACAAGTAAAATGATGGCAATATCTCTGTTGTTAAACTTTACAAGTCCAGGCTTCTTAAACATCTCCATAGTAGGTCAGAGGCAAAGGGCGTGAATAAGGCAGGATTTAAAACAAAAATTGTTATTGCGTCTCAAGACAAATAACATTGTCTGCAAAAGGTTAACGGTATAGATGAAAACAACACAAACATCTCCACAAGTTCAAACAGAAACACTGACATGGGAAAGTAATCTGCACCTTCAAAACCACGTGTCTTTGTACAGTGAAGTCATTTGTTGATGTGAATTGTTCGTAACGCAACAGAAATTTCAACTCTATTACTTGAAACTCGCACCAAGTGTGACCTCAAGTATATAAATATCAAGTACCTCTCGTCCCTTCTCTGAAAATAAACCAAAACGATCTGAATTGTAGCAATAACATGAAAAGCTATTTACATGTATGTACACATAGTGAAACAAAAGACTGATATAACATATAATGTATCTACACACATCCGTCCCTGATCAGTTAAGGCCAAAGTGCTATTGGTTGAGCAGCATCTCCACACTTTGTGGATGCAGCTTTTGCATTTTAATGTTCCTCCGTGTTTATTTTTTCCAAATCAAAATTCTAAAAAGCGATACCACCTCAAGCTCACTAGGCTCTTGAACTAGCACTATATTCAGTCTCAAACATATAAAATGTAGCAACTCTAGCAGAATAAAACTACAAAGCCTAATTTACACCAGTTCAATTCTTCCTAAGTAGAAAAGCCAATGTTGTACAGTATTCACATAGTGCCACCTGAGGACTTCGCAGGGCTTTCTGAAACATCAGGTGGACTTCACAGGGCCTTCTGGAACATCAGGTGGACTTCACAGAGCCTTCTGGAACATCCGGTGGACTTCACAGGGCCTTCTGGAACATCATGTGGTCTTCACAGGGCCTTCTGGAGCATCATGTGGACTTCACATGGCTTTCTGGAAGATACTGAGGACTTCCTGTAATGCCCTCTACCACTAAAGTGAATCAGGGGTAGACCACGGATGGAGGGTGACAGGGGCGTACTGTGGACCAGGTTGGCACTGGTGTCATGAGCTGGACCACAGTGTGACCAAGATGATGAACCCAGAGAGGGATGGCGCCAATCAGAGCATGCCGAAGCCCTCACTCCCCTCACTGATGGCCAGCTTCAGCATTTTGTGAAGCTCCTCGTAAGAGTCATACGTGGGGAGGCACAGCTGGTTAAAACTGGAAGAACAGAATCCCCAGAGAGTCATTTAAAAGTTGCCCATGTGCGTCGAAATGTAGTTTGTCCGTGCATTATTCAAGCAAATAACTGAAACTGACTACATTCTACATGTTCATACACAACACGTGCATGATGTATAAGAGGGCATGTGAATATACAGTACGTCTCTGACTGTGCACGTGTGTGTGTGTGTGTTTTCCCATCGACTCACCAGGTGTGTGCGGTGGGCAGGGTGCTGTGCGTGGGGGCTGCGATGATCTGGAAGGAGGGGCAGAGGGTGTTGAATCCCCCAGGGGGCAGCTGGGAGGAGCCAGTGGTGAACTGCAGCAGGCGAGCCAACTCCTCCTGGGTGAAGCTAGACACTACGGCCCAGAACCACTTCATCACCTAGAATCACACAACATCACGACTCAGTCAGCACAGTGCACAGAATCAACGCAACAAACAATACATGACACCAGCATCTATCCCCAGGTTGGCCCCGCTAAGGGTCAGACCAGAGGAAAATTACCCACCTTCTCTCTGAAGTGCCAGGACCCTCCTACAATCACAGCGTGGGCCTTGAAGTCCTGGACATTGATGTCCCCTGTACCACACATCAAGAGCTGGGGACAGACAGACAGTTCAGGGCCATGTCAGTGAGACTGAGGACGTGTGACAGGGGATGTAATTAGAGACAAAATCCGTTGTGAATTCTATTCAATTTACCTCCAGCTCATTCTCATCAAATATGGCCAGAAGGTTCTCTGGAACAAGTTCATTCAAACCTGTAATTCACAAAACTGTTTATTAGACAAAAAACTTTGTTCTCATCACCAAGAGGATTAGACCTGAGTGAATGTGAAGGCACGTCAGACTATGTTTATATATACAGCCCCACCTTTGAGGAAGTGTTCAACCTCATCTCGCACTTGACTGGCTAGCCTGTACTGAGCCAGCAGGTTGAGATAGTGCATCTTGTTGTCATTGTTGACAGAGATCTGAGCTCCTCCAGCTATCAGTTCCACTACCTGCAGGGACACAGCGTAAGAGCTCAGGACAAAACTCATACATACAAACACATTTGGTTTTCTATTCTTGTGGGGAACAGAAAACCAGAAATCCATGTTCCCTATCCCCTAAGCCTAACCATAACCCTTATCTTACCCTCATTACCTAACCTTCATGCCTAAACTTAACCTAGCTCTAATGCCTAACCCATTTCCAAAAAAATGCCTAAACTTGAACGTAACCCCAATTCTAACACTAACCCAATTGTAAGTTTTACTCTAAACTTAACTCCTTAAGCCGTCAATCTACCTTTTCCTAGTGGGGTCCAGCTAAAAAACCTGTGGTAACGGATTTTTAGATTAGTTTCTATCTTTGTGGGATAGAAGTCTCCAAATATGTTGTTTCATGTGGATCTCACACACACACGCACACGCACACGCGCGAAACAGAAAGGTTACATCATCACCTTCTCCAGCTGTCCTGAATTGCTGTACTTCTCTTCAGCAAACACCAGGTCCATCTCACTTACATCATTGTTTAGGATGAAGCAGACTTTCGTTTTGTAAAACTCCTGATCATCCGTCTCAAAGTACTGCGGTGGAAAAGGCAATAGAGTAAAAAACCCAGACAACGTATTTCAAATGAAGCCGTCATTCTAGCTTGTGAAAAGCAGTAAGGATGATTTAACCACTGACGGCGTCAGGTTGCAGGGTGTTCTATGCTATGAAATAAACAGATGTTCAATTCATGGCTTTGCCAACCAAGAAACACTTACGGATCACCAACCAGCCGAGAGACGGAGGTAAACATTGGTGGAGTTTCAGCAGGAGATCCTCTAAGAGGATTTGGGACTGGGGCGTGGGGCGTACCTTGTAGTTCATGCGGAGTCCAATTATCTGCGCCAGGAAGGAGCGGGTGAAGCGAGCCCGGACCAGCTGCTTGTAAGCCCCCCCCAGGGCCGACTCATACAGGCACTTCCCCACCACGCGGCCTGCAAACTCATACATCTTCAGACGCAGGTGAGGGGGCCGATCAGCGTTGGGGTGAACCTAGATAATACAGAAAGACACATTACCTCACCAGACACTATTAAATAGGCTGTGGTTACTGGCTAACCTCCTGCACCTCCTGGATAATGGCCTCAGAAATGTTGGCAGGGGTGTGTAGAATAATGAAAATATGTATAATTAAATAAAATCACTGTTATTTAGATAGAGATTGATACATGTTACGTGTATTTCACAAATAAATCAAATGCGCCTCACATTCATACACGTATGTAAAATAAAACACCAAAAAAGTGTCATAATAAAACAAGTATGGGAATAACAGGGGCATATTGAGAAGCACACTAATGACCACCGTTTCAATGTACACTGTTTCAACTGCTCGTGAAAGCAAATATCTAATCAGCCAATCACGTGGCAGCAACTCAATGCATTTAGGCACGGTCAAGACGATCTGCTGAAGTTCAAACCAAGCATCAGAATGGGGAAGAAAGGTGATTTAAGTGACTTTTAATGTGACATGTGTGTCGAGCTAATTGAAGGACAACAGTAACTCAAATAACCACCCGTTACAACCAAGGTATGCAAGGTATGCAATAACCCGTTACAACCAAGGTATGCAGAAGAGCATCTCTGAACGCACAACACCTTGAAGCAGATGGGCTACAGCAGCGCAAGACCACACCGGGTGCCACTATTACAGGCTAAGAACATGAAACTGAGGCTACAATTTGCACAGGCCTACCAAAATGGACAATACAAGATTGGAAAAATGTTGCCTGGTCTGATGAGTCTCCATTTCTGCGGTGACATTCAGATGGTAGTGTGAGAATTTGGTGTAAACAACATGACAAAAACAACATCCTGCCTTGTATCAACAGTTCAGGCTGGTGGTGGTGGTGTAATGATGTGGGGGATATTTTCTTTGCACACTTGGGGTCCCTTAGTACCACCTGAGCAACATTTAAATACCACAGCCTATCTGAGTATCAAAATCTCTGAGGAATGTTTCCAGCACCTTGTTGAATCTATGCCACGAAGAATTAGGGCAGTTCTGTAGGCAAAAGGGGCTCCAACCTGGTACTAGCAAGGTGTACCTAATGAAGTGACCGGTGAGTGTATATACTGAACACAACTATTAACACACAAGTGTTCCATATCTCCTGAGCTGTAATAAAAGATCCCATAACTTTCAATATGCACAAAAAGCAATACATAGATTAGGGTCTAATTTATTCACTGATATGCTTACATGAACTTTAACTCAGTAAAATCTTTGAAATAGTTTCAGTCAAAAATGTTCCATTAATAAAATATATATGCAGAAGATAATAAAATGTTCTTATTTCACCCCCCATTTAAAATACAACCAAATGTGTGGTTTCACAGAGCATGTAACAATTTTCCTATTTATATTCTGGTCTTGCTTCAAATGTCTCTGCTCATAAAGACCTACTGTCCTTTTGTTGTCAATGGCCTCTTAGTTTGGCCTATGAAATGCCTCACCAAAACGAGCTGACCAGGTTAGAGTGTGTGGATGAAATGGAATTCAGTACATGCTGTCAAGAGAAGTGGAAGGCTACATTATTTTACTACATATAGCGTGTTATTTGTAGCGTTTACACCCAACCCCGGTTTAGACATAACCAATGCCAGCTGTGAAAAGGGAGGACTTACCAGGCCCTGGTTGTTGTCACTGAAGCGAGTAAACAGTTGATTGTTGGTGTCAAATAGGGTCTTACAGATGAGCTCAAACCACTCCCTTCGTGGCCCTCCCCAGTCCAGAGCTAGGGCCAAACACAGTACACACACTCAGTTAAACCACAGCCCAGCCAACACACACAGACGCACATGTGCACGCACACACGCACATGTGCACGCGCACGCACGCGTGCACACGCACAGGCCTGGGTTCAAGGATACAGATGGAGTCTAGTCTTGGACAAAAAAAACAAAAATATTTGAGATTCTAACTGAGCTTGACTTTTTAGTCCAGGACTAGTCTGAATCTGCGTCCGCAAAAGCGGCCCGCTGTTAATCCAACAGCCTTGCCAACACAGACAACAACAGCGGACAGTCCGGAGATCTTACCCTCCTCATCCTGGAAAACCACCTCAAAGTTCTTACTCCAGTCTGACACCGAGAAGTTCCGGGTTGATTTCAGAGACTGGAAAGACAGTCATTAATACATAGTCACTATCATCATGTGGGTCTGTTGTAGTATTTCTGAATTTCATCGCAGCTCAGAAAGCAATTGCCCCATCAGTGTGGAATCACTCACTGAGTCTAGGATGCAGTGGCGCGTGATCTTCAGGCAAGTCTTGGTGCGAGGTCTCTTGGAGTGGATGTGTCGGAGTTCCCTTTGGAAAAAACTCACCTTGTCCTGAAAAGTCTCTGAGCCACCTGTCAACAGCAGAAAGACCATCAAATGGCAATGCTTCTTCAGAGGCCATCTAAACCAGGTACTTCCTAGAGCTACTCAATTGGAAGAGCGAGGAAACAAACCAATATTTTTGTGCAGGAAGCGGATAAAGGTGGCAGCCATGATGTTTCTGTCTTTACAGCTCAGCTCCACTGGTGGCTGGATCCCATCGTCCACCACTAGAGTCAGGTACTTGTGAACGGGGTCAGGACCATAGTATGTGAACTGGAGGGACAGAAGAAGCAGGTGAACACAACAACTCGGGTGGTTTAACATTATGAAGAGGGCGTAATATAGTGTTTCACAGAAGGCCTGCATGACGTACCTTCGTCCCTGGGCATACTCGAAAGGTGAAAAGGCGCCATGGAATAATTTTCAGGTAAAACTCCTTCACAGACAGTTGCTGTATAGCAGAAAAGTACATGGTGAATAGTACAAAAGTACCTGAATGATAAAGTTCTGCAAAACACTCAGCTGTATTCAGCATGTGGTACGTCACAGACAATAGCCTTCCCTTTCAATCCCGTTTACCAACCTTTGGCGATATGTAGCAGTAGACCTTTTTTGGTTTCTTAACCTTCTCAGGTTGGCCCTCTACAGGTGAGTCGTGCTCGTCCTCCTCATCTCCCATGGAGGGTCGTCTCTGAGGAGCCATCAGAGCCGAGGCGGGGAGCTGCCATGAGGAGTTACTGTAGTTACTGTAGTTCCCTGTACCATACAGATAGGCCTCAAAGTAGATGCTGATTCCTGGAGTGGACACATTCTTCTCCACACAGTTCTTCTCATTCTCTGTTGGGGAGTTGGAAAAGGTAGAAATATCGAAGTGATGTAAGAACAGAGATGTTAATGCCACAAGAGCACCAAGGCTTGTTGTGCTTTACAGCGTACAAATTATGTATTACTGAAAAAATCTTAGTTATGTGTCCCCTCCCCGACCATCCACTCAGACGAAAAACATCCTGCAGCTGAATCCAGTTGGCCACTCCCACAGTACAGTATCTCATTTTGCTTGTATTAAACTAATGTAGCACCAGCTCCCCTACATCTAAACCTTCACTAAGACCAGTGTAACGGAACAATAAAAAAACCAAAAGACCCTCACTCACCACTGAGAACAATGATGTCAAACTCTCCATTGCTGAGGGGCAGGTCATTATAAGAGATGCGCGCCCGGAAACAGCCCTTCTTCTTCAGGATGATTTTCAGGAGTATCTGGCACTGCTGCTTGTTGGACAACACTGACTTACTGTAATAGTCCTCCAGGTTGTCCTCGTCCCCGGTGCCTAACTGGGAAGAGGAGGACACGAACCATTCCCGTTTTCCCACTTCTCCACAGTCTAAAATCAGGAAAGGAATGGATGTCTGCCGCTGTATGAAGGTGCTAGCGCTGGGTTGTTACCGAGTGGACGTGGAGGCTGTAGTTGACTTCATCCATAAGCGAAGGAGAGTTACTGGTGGGGTTCCCGTACTCGTCCCGAGGCTCGATCTGCAGGGTGTGCTGCTGACCATACACCAACACCAGGGTGGAGAAGTGGTAGGCTATCTTTGTCTTGGACGGCACCACTGTCCCTGAAACAGACAAAGAAAACAAAAAGGACAGGTGTTAAAGCAAAGTTACAAATTAAAGTAAGTATATTTACACATACACAGAATATTAGTTGTTGTTATGGTGCCGCTGTGGCGGTAGACAAAACACACGGGTACAGAATACACCAAATCACACGCACAAAGCTGACAGTTACCTGCAATGGGTGGTGATCATATAAGAGGAGTGACTGGCTTACCCCCCCCCCCCCCCCACAAGATTCAACATAGTGGGTCTGGTCACCATAGTGTTATGTAGTAACACTGGTGACCAAACCATAGTGTTCTGCTTGTTGTGTAGGATTATGTGTTTGTGTGCTGATTACATTGTTTTATTGCCGCTATAGTTCTATATTTGAATGTCTATTTTATCATGTATAGAACTTGGGAGAGCCCCCTCCCTCGTCTCTGTCTCCAGTTTCTACGCTACAGAAGACCTTCGTGTCTGTTCCTGTCTTATAACCAGCCTTCTTAATATGTCGATGAGCAAGCAACAATACATGATTATCAATTACAAATATCACCCATCCACGTTTCATATTTACCTAAAAATACTACTCAGTCCTGTTTTAAGACACTGAAGTTAGACAGTTAGAAAAGTCATGACTTCACCTGGCTGGAATATTTTATAGTAGGGGCTGTATGCCACATTGAGTCCCCCCAGTTTGACAGCCACCTCGTAGCGTCCAGCCTTGCGGACAGTGAAGGCCACTTTCACCACATTGGACTCTGGGTCCTGCAGAACCTCCTGGGTGACAGGGATGTCTAGAGACAGCTCTATGTGGGTGATGTTGACCCTTAGCCCCACGGGCCGGTGGGCAGGGAAGGGCTGGCCATTCTTATAGAAGAGCTGGGGTAGAGCAAATCACAAGAAACCATGTTTTTTATAATTTTTCAGAGAAATTGTCCATTTGTTTTCACTTACATACTGTTGGTTACAAGATATTAAAGGTGAAAAAAGGTCTGACATTATCTCATAGATCAGGTGGTTCAAATCCTGAATGCTGATTGGCTGAAAGCTGCGTTATACGCAAGCAGTAAGGCACGGGGGGGTGTGATATATGGCAAATATACAACGGCTAAGAGCTGTTTTTATTGCTTACCTATACCATGGCGGTCAGCCAATTAATATTCAGGATTTTTAAGAGACCCTATATGTAAAATGTGATGTTGGGTACAACATGACATCACATTTTACTACTCTAATTGCGTTCTTAACCGGTTTATAAAATCAACAAGACATCTCTGAGGTATTTGGTAATTTGCCAATTTACAACAGATATTGAAAGACAGGTATGATGTCTCAGGAGGTGTGATATACTGGCCACATACCACACCCTCTAGTGCCTTATTGCCAAAAAGGGCCATGTGTGCACGTGTGTGACGCACGCACACAAGCATAAATGACCAGAAGACATTTGCAGTTAATGTGTCAAGTTAATGTTCTAAACGTCTGAGATATCTCCCATTTAAAACTCTCTCCCCGGTCCGTCTATCAGTTTACATTGACTACGTAATCTCCTCATACTCGCTTTAGACTCTCGCAGAGCTATCCATCCCACTTTAAACCACCCTGGACTAGCTTTGAATAGCAACTAGGAAAGTAAAGATCTTACCTGAACACGAAAGCTCATAGTCTGGCCCACTTCCTGTGGGTCATTCCAATCCCAGGACACCTTGCATGAGCGCGGGTCCAGGTAGTTCCCCCGTACATAGTCATAGATGCTCCGGTCGCCCCTTCTCCCGGGGTCCTCATTCTGCAAGAAGCTTACCACCCGCGCAGCAAGCTCACATAGGAACTTGATGGTGAAGACAAACGCTATGATGGAAACAGTAATTCCACCTGCGAGATGAGAGAAATCCAGTCAGAGATATCGTTCTGAAATCAATGTGTGTGAATAAATGTACAGAACAATGAGGATGGCTCACACTGATCTTACTAGTGTAGAGACCATACACAATGCAACTGTGGAAATTCTGATTAAAAAAATGCTTTGATTTCTACTTCCTTGAATGAGCTGCATAAACACAGTAAGTATATGGGTAAATCCTGAACACCTTGGGACACACAATGAGTATCACCAGTTTCAATATGTACTTATTTTCAAAAAGCTATTCCGGATAATCCTAATGAATTGTTCAGGCCCAGGACTTGGCCAAAAGGCGCTCATTCCTGGCCACAATCAGAAGAGCTCACTCACCAATCACGTAAAACATGAGGTCCCTTATCAAAAAGCACAGTGCCACAGTACAGCCAAATATAAGAGCTCCCGCTGAAAGACAAACAAAGACAGACATTGAATGCACAGAAGCAGCTTTCAACAGGCATTTCTTACAAAGCTGACATGCTCTACTGGCCTTTAATCAGGCGAGGCACAGCCTACTCACCGGACTTGGAGGATTTACTCGTATTTCACTGAGGCTTTCTGATATACCTGTACATAATAAACCTTTAAACCTGGAACACATACCCAGCTGGGACTGTGCACCCACGACATTAGTCAGAGTATCTAACTGGTCGATGTTGACTTGTGCTAGCCAAGCACAGCAGTGTGTGGATGCTTTGTGTCTACACCGAAGCGTCACACAGCAAAGACAAATCAAGCTTTTCTGGAAATAGGAGTTAGGTTACTGTTAAGCGTCAAATAATAACTATTGGCTCATTGGGAGTGCACAAGCCAATAAGAATAGTTGGGTTCTCCAGGATGTAAATTAGGATAAAGTGTGTACAGGGCCTCTACAAAAATGATTTTATTGTGTGACAACTGTGTGAGATTTTGCCACTGATCAACACAAAAATGTCCATAGTATCACTGAAATAAATTACATCTGCTAGTTGTTTTAACTTAATAACAAATACGTAACAAGAAAGGGTATCGCATATGTATTCACCACCTCTGCCATGACACACCTGAATGAGCTGTGGTGCAATGACACTCGTGCATACCGCGACTGATGTGGCCTCACTGGACAGGGGTAAAAAGAAAAGAACTTGCACCAAATCTCACCTAAAGACGCCAGAGGGCATGTGGGAGAGTCTGAGAGCAAGTGGAGGATGACACAGTCTGATGAGACCTCAGAGTCATGTTATAACGGCGCTTCTTAGCAGCCGGGACCAGAAGGCTGCTTAGGATTGAGTGAAACATAAACTCAGCAAAATACAGAGAGGTCCTTGAAGAAAAACTAATCCAGAGTGCACAGGACCTCAGACTGGGGAGAAGATTCATCTTTCAGCACAACAGCAACTAGATTGGCTTCGGGACAAGTTTGTGAATGTCCTTGAGAGTCCCAGTCAAAGTAAGGAACTCAATCCAAATGAGAATATGTGGAAAGACTTGAAAATTGCTGTTCATCAAATGTCCCCATCCAACTTTATTGGGCTTGAGCAATATTGCAAAGAATAGGCAAAAGATAGCTGTGTCCAGATGTGCAAAGCTTACTAATCAATATGAGGCCTTATTGTCTCAGCCTGACCATGTGTTAAACCAATGTCTGGCGATATTGTCTCAGAGTGACCATAAAATAAGTCAGTGTGTGGATGTAGATGCGCTGTTCCAGCGTGGCGTAATTATGTAATAAGTCAATATGTGGACGTGCTGTAATAAGTCAACATCTCTTCTACAGCACTTAATCTTCTGTTTCTCATCTGTGTGGCTATTGATCAAAACATTAGGCATCAGTATCTTCTACAGCCATTGACTGAAGGCAATCTATGGCAGACGCACCAGCATCCATCCAAAGTAATCAGGCACTCACCAATAGACCACTTCTCATTCAGACGCCTCTCAGCAAGGCTGTGCACCAGCTGGATCTCGTAGTCCTGGTCACGGCTCTCCCTAGACGCCTGCAGAACCTTGATGCCGGTGGATAGCTTGATGTAGTCTTCGTAGTAGTATCCCCACGCAGCCAGAGAGAGCTGCAACTGGCTTTCAAACTGGGCTAGGTCATCCAGATTCATACAACCCAAGGTCTTCAATCTTCATTTGGACCGCAGTGCAATTCGGTCGAGGGGGGGGAGAGAGAAAAAAAAACAGTCAACCGTTTCGATTTACCTCCAGTGTTGCCAGTCACGCAGGACAACGCAGAGCAAATGACCGTTAAAGAACCTGACAAATAACAGTTCCTAGCCAAGTTTAAAGACTGTTCTCTGTCAGGCATGCAATGCAAATATTGGTTTCTCACCCGAATTTGAACTGCATCAGAGCAACCTTAACACAATCTGTAACATTAGAAAGTCAGCAATTGTGGTATTTATTGAGTAATGTTGAAATCCCTTCCTCAAACAACAAGGGGATTTGTTTTGCTATGATGAATGTTAAATGTGCAATCTATCCAAAGCAAAAGTATCCCAAAGTAAGCAGCTGTTCCACAATAAACAGTGCACCAATTTAGCTGCTCATGTTTACAATATGTCGCATTAGATGACTACTGTAGATGAGGAATGTCAGTCTACAGGGGTAAGCTTCAACTATACTACACTCTTATGAATACCCTGTGCATCTTAGTAAGGACTGAATGTGATAAAACGGGAAAAACAATTATACATAAATGCCTAAGGGCTCAGTTTATTTCACTGAGCGCAAACGCCTGTAGAACATCTACCATACTGTACGTAACAACCCCATATTAACACCGTTCAATGGAGTGACCTTGTGAAACACTACAGCCTCCTGAGCACAATGTCAACAAGTGCAGGTTCTGTAGACATGAACTCATAAACCCTACCCAATTTTGCAATTTGTCTTCTTCAAATTAGATTAAAAACTTGACACTAACCCTATTGTTAACCTAGACCTGACTGCAAATGAATAGGGCCAAAAGCATCTGTTCCTAATTTGAACTTTGTGGCTATGGAATGTGACTTTGTGGCTATTGAATAAGTGTGTGGTTATGGATGTTAGTGAAGACCCAAGTGCAGCCAGCAGTAAATGGGGACGGTGCCCCCAAGTGGACAGAAAAGTAGTTTGAAAGCAGTATCTACTTCAGCCATGTAGCCGTTCTCAGAGACAGACTTCTCAGTGTTTCACTAAATTGCTAAATTCAATAAGATGTAATTAGGTGATTCTTTTGAAAACAAGAACCAAACAGGGCTGCGATGTTTTGGATTGTCACAACAAATAATCTATAGGATATTAATTTTCCAGGGAAAATTACTACTGCATATTAGACATTAGTAAAGGCACATTTGTGACAGCATGGCCAGCTAAAGTTAAAAAATAAGTTGAACCAGGACAGAGACCAGACTACTCAGAAACATTTTTTGCATCTCTGAAATTAGAACAACATTAGTATTGTTGTCTCGTGAAAAAATAAAATTATCAAATTGTTGGGTTTTCAGAAAATGGAGGTGGTTTTTCCATTTTTAATGAGGGAATGACTACTTTCAAGTTTCTTTTGATCAAAGTTTATTTTGATCCTGACAAACTCGGCTGTCTCTACCCAATGAGAGCCTCTGCATTGTCCCTCCAGTTCTACTTCTCCTTCACCACATCCTCCAGCCGTAATGCTTATGCTACAATACTTGAACGGTAATCCAATGTAATCCCTATTTTGAAAGAATTTTAAGGCAGCCAGTGTAGACTGTGTATTGGGTGTGTAGACCTTCAAAATCATCCATTTACAATCTGCCATGTATTAGACTGTTCTATGTAATACATGTAGTGACATTTCAAAACATGACAGTCTGGGGCTTCCCTAGAGAATAGCACTCCAAGACATTCGGGATATCAAGCTGTCCACAACGGTCCGGGTTAAAGCCTTGACTGTGCTACTGGCTGATGTTTGGCTGGGGGTTCAATAAGTTGACAGATTGGTCAAGCATCACAGAATGTTTTTGTTAGCAGGGATTTCCGTGTCTCCTCGCATTCTAGGGACTCACTCAAGCAGAGTCACACTCCGGCATAAAAAGTCTGAATGGGAAAAAAGTATGAATCACTTGGCAGGATGCCACGGAGACATGACAAGCTCTCTCTGCCAGCTCTCCCAAGCCTCTTGGGTGTTGTAGAGCTGAGACAGGGTTTGCAGGTACAATTGGATATCAAGAAACTAATCTTACTCAAACGAGGTGCAACACTCATTTTTGGTTCTAGTTTAACAAATAATTACCCAAGTGCAGAGTTGTATAGTATATTTAGTAGTGCTTATTTGGTCAGTTTGATTGTGCCCATGCCAAGTGAAAAGTAAGATCACTATGGTGGAAGATTTTACTACATTTTTACATTTTTCATCTGAGTAATTTAGCAGACGCTGTTATTTTGTTTAGTGACCCTTGTATGAATCTAACCTACAAGCATGTTGTACTAACTGAGCTACCAGGACCATTAATATTTACTTAACACTACTAACAAGGTGTTAGTATGCTTACTTATGGTAGTAGTGCTCCAAGCTCTGAGAGCAGAGCCACTCCTGGAAGGCAAAGTCTCGCAGCAGCTGGATATGAGCCTCTGCAATGTCCCTCCAGTGCCGCTTCTCTTTCACCACGTCCTCCAGACGAGTCAGAACACTCAGGCTCAGCTCCTCCAGAGTCTGCACATCTACAAGAAGAAAGGCACCCCAGACAAAGACGCAGGCTAATCAGGGAGTGTACATTTTGTACAAGGATCGAGTTCATTTGCCTTATCCACAAGAAACATATATCAACATCAACAGATGAGCAAACATGCTGGCCCTAAACCACTAGAGCATCATAAAGTATTGGAAATTACACTGAAACAAAACCAACACATGTACTTCTTCAAAGGCAAAGACTGAGCTGTCAAAAAGGATTTTCACTCGTAGCCCTAAGCTTCATTAAAATGCCCTTTGAACTGTCGTAGGCTTTTGTGCCAACTGGATAAGAAATTTCAAAGAGAATGAATTCCGGTTGCTGTAATAAATTAAGATTGGACTGGGTTTGGATGCAATCACATTGGCCTGCTTCCTATCAGCAACAGTTGTAAGTGGTCAGAAAATGAAGAGGTTCTCGAGTACTTCATACGTCATTCATACACACTGGATACACACTGGATCACTTCAACAAGTGGCTGTTATTTATTTAACCAACCTTCAAATAAATGTTTGTATTTCGAGAGGCTGTGCCCTTGAATCCATTCTTCAATCTGACTTTCTTTGCCTTTCTTCCAGCGCACTTCCCAGAAGAAAATCCACAAGACAGAGCAGAGGAGGAAGGTCAGCAAAAAGCGGCGGTCCATCAGACCATCTTTAGCTCTGACTCAGACTCCTCTGCTCCTCACTAAAGTTGGTTATCCAAAATACTGCACAATGAAAGATAATGTTTCAGATGATAATTCTCAGGCTTCTTCACATGGAAAAGACCTAGAACAAAAAATATTATAGGTATAAGTCTGGCAGTACATAAAGGTTTAACGTAAACCATTAGGTAGGCAAAAACTTGTGACAGTTGGCACAGTCATAGCAGTTTGCATCTAAACCAAAACATTTCATTCACAGTCACTTGACGCTATATATAGCATATAAAGTGGCTTCGGAAGATATTCAGATCCTTTCACTTTTTGTTGTGTTGTATGCTAATTTTATATTTGATTAAAAATAAAATTGCCCAACACCACATAGCCTACGACAAAAGCAAAACCACTTTTTTTAAAGATTTGTTCCAATTGATTGAAAATTTTATTCCTGAAATATCTCATGTAGCGTACCTAAGTATTCAGACACTTTGCCATGACACTCCAAAGTTCTGCACAAATGCATCCTCATTGGATGCAACTTCATTGGGGTCCATCTGTGGCAAATTCAACTGAATGGATATGATTTAGAAAGACATACACCTGTCTATATAAGATCCCACAGTTCATTTCAGAGCAAAAACCAAGCCCTGGTTTTTGCCTCTGAGAATTGTGTTGAGGCAAGGCATGGATCTGGGGAAGGTTATTGTGCCCCATCGTGAAATGGAAGAAGTTTGGAAGCAGCAAGACTCTTCCTAGAGCTGGACATCTGGACAACATAAGTAACCGGTCAAGTAACTGGTCAAGGGAGGTGACCAAAAACCCAATGGCTTCTCTAAGAGTTGAGTTTCTCTGCAGCGATGGGAGAACTTGCCAGAAGGACAACCATCTCTGATTCAATATATCAATATGGCATTTATGTTAGAGTGGCTACACAGAAGCCATTCTTGAGTAAAGGGCATAAGACATAACCCCTAAAGCAAGGGCAAATATTCTCTTGTCTGAAGAGGCCAAAATCAAACTGAGGCCTGAATCCAGGTGCTACCACAGGCAAAAAAAGAACAGCACATGACTGGCCTAATACCACCCCTACAGTGAAGCATGCTAGAGGGAGCATCATGTATTGATCAGGATTGAGAGATGGATAAATGGAGCAAAACACAGAAAGGTCCTAGAAGAAAACCTGTACATGAGATATTTCAGTCGTTAGAAAATTACTCAACATAAGAACAAGAATATATCTCGTTTTAAAATTTTAGGTTGCTGTAAAAACTTTTAAAATCAGGGAGGTCAGAATGACATATGGTCTATTCCATTGTAACAATGACGCTAAGAATCTACAGGACATAGGTAAGTACAATTTACATTTTAAATGACTTAAAAAATGACATGTGTCCCTGATCTGTACTGTGCATAATTCCAAGTCATTACTCTCTTCACAGTGATGTATCCTGAATCAGTCAACAAAAGATAGACAACAGAAAAATGCAATGTCCTCATTTGCATGTTTGAGCATTATTCTACAGACGGGCCAATAATTCAAATGATCTCCACCGCCAAAACAAGACCAAACTGACCTGGTACAGCCCTGGCCAATCTGTATCTATTATAGATAGATGCAGAAATAATTGTAAAAAAAAAAAAAACGTTTTCCAAACTTATCTCTCTGCTTTTGTGCTGTCCTAATGCGAAGGGTAACACTATCCAACCTCATTGCAGACGGTTACAGCAGGTGCCAGGCCGGATTGATGGCTAAATTTCACTAAGTGTGGTTATCTCAAGACCTGACAAACTAAATGCTGTGAGCCCTTGTAGCACTAAATTCCCTCAATAGAAGACATTTGTAGATATTAACTTGTCCTGATAATTTACTATACTGATCCAGAGATCAATCTACAGAACAATAACATTAACAAGCTAGCTATGACGGTCGCTAGCTTGTAATTCCATGCCAGATGTCCATGCATATTTTTAGAAAGAGTCTAGGGATTCAACCAAAACATATGTACATCTTGGAGGTGATTCCTACCCTGCCTTGACTCGGTTAGGACAACCGTAATTAAAACATTACCAACAAGGTGATTCAGAATCACATTCAACTATATGCTAAAATTAACAGCTCAACTAACAAGTATGATAGCTAGCTATCTACAACATAGATATCAAACTAGCTATTTAATTTTGCTAAAATAACATATCGCAACATCAAGTCCTTCAGCACAAGTGGCATGATATGTACTGTGGCTTGTTACTGCTGTATACCTATTTTACGACTTTGTTAGCCGTCAATGTCAGCAAAATAGAAATGGGGTATTCCAAACACAAATTCAGCGTTTCAAAACATACTAGCCAATGCATCACTCAGGCATAGCTACGCCAATCATTAATTTAAATAGATAAAATTAACCCCTGTTCTTTACAATAAATAACACTCCTACCTTAATTGCATTTATCATATTTAGGTAGCTAGCGGCAACATTAGCAGCAACCGGAATTCGAATGCGCAAGGCAACAATCGTCGACTGTAGATGACGTATAAACGCAGTTACACGAGGGCTAATTCGAGAGACAGTCAGCTGTTTAATAACAAATCATGGTAATATCATTCTTTAACGCTACATTTTATTTCCACCATTGAGATATATGTATTGTTGTTGTTTATTTATTGGATTGCTTATTGTAGATTGTATCGGTTGTTGATGGGCATTCGTGTGCTTTGTTTCTGCTTCGCTAGCAATGCTGACTTTGCGTACGTACTGCAAATCATAGCTAGCTAGCTAAAGTGTGCGTTTCTGGGTTGAAGTTAACTAGCTGGTTGCTAACGTAAGTGTTTGTTTTGTATTACTTTCACATGTTTGTTTTAGGGGAAGCAGAAGACGAAAATGTTTGCCACAATGAAGAGGATGATAACTTTGAAAGATCAAAGAATGTGAGTTGCGACCCAAAAATCTGAATTTGATTGGTACTGTCACATACTATTATTGGTTTAGCCAGTTTATTTACGACCATAAATTTTGTAGTTGCCTACCAAAAACGAATTATTCAACTAACAAATTGGTAAGATTTTTCAGCAGAAACAATAGATTGCATCCTACCAATTTTTGTTATATATACAAGTTATTTGTAATTTAGCAAACCTATCTAAAGCAATTTACCATTAAATGCCTCACAGGCACATCAGAAAGGCACATTTGTTTTTAGTTATAATCTCTTCAACCATTAACCTTTTGGTAATTTGCCCATGTTCTTGACTTCTAGGATTTCTGCCACCCTAAACAAGACATCTTAGTTTTCTGTCTTGATAGAGCAACTCTCTGTTTTGGCTGATCTCATCTGTGA
The DNA here is from genome assembly GCA_016801175.1 of Esox masquinongy. NCBI lineage: Eukaryota > Metazoa > Chordata > Actinopteri > Esociformes > Esocidae > Esox > Esox masquinongy. Next base: position 32,531 of record JACXGI010008147.1, read on the forward strand.
AACCACTAGCAACTTTCCTGGTCAGAGTGGTATTAGGCAATCTCAGATTTACACACAGGGATATTTTACTACCACACAATTGCAAAACGGACAGTCATAAATGAAGGTCCCTCACTTTGGTAGTGAATTAAATGACAAACACTCAACCATGAGCACCAAGCAAATTTCCAAATAACTAAGATAGTTGTGGAAAGATTGGGGAATTGGTATATAGAGATTAAAAAGACTACTAGGAGCTCAGTCAAGATGATTACGAAATGGAAGGTCTATGCCCACACAAAGCCCCTGCCTAGATCAGGCCGTATTCCTTAGAAAGCCGTCTCACAGGTCAGAGTGTGAATGTTTATGATGGCCCTAGCCACCAGGTGTAGGATATGGGGGAGTAAAGTGTGCAGCTTGGAAAGTGCTGATTAATGCCTGGAATTCTGAAGAATAGGTGTTCATATTGTGAAGAATAACATTGTGAAGAATAGGTGTTCATAACATTGTTCCCCTTCTATTGACTTTGTTTCTTTAGAAAAGAGAAAGACCGTGCTAAAGTACAGATGAAAAAGAAGATAGATTCATCTAAAATAAAAGAAAAAGAAGTGTAAGTTCCCCTGGAGTTTTTCAAATCCCTAAACTATTTACAGATTTTCACTATATTGTAAACAAATCATGATCATATTGGTTGATTCCTTCTTACTGAGTCTTCCTTTCCTGACTGCAGGCCAAAATACCCATCATGCCTTTTTTTCCAATACAACACTCAGCTTGGTCCCCCATATCACATCCTGGTTGACACGAATTTCATCAACTTCTCCATCAAGGCAAAACTAGACATTGTTCAGTCAATGATGGACTGTCTGTATGCTAAATGTGAGTACATAGCAAAGTGTATTTAGTTGATACTCAATATTGTGTAAACTAGCGATGCACCGGTAAGATGTTTCTTCACTTGCACCCACCCGCAATTCCTAATAACACATGCGCAACCGCCCAGCTATAAGGGTAAAGTTAAATTCTGAAGACCGTACCTGACCGTACACCCACAAATATAGAAAATGCTGTAAAACCGAATGCTCGAGTGCTTTACCCCATAGACTTACTTTCCAGATGATCAAAACTATTCTCTCTGGACACATAGACTAAACGCTATGTCACAAAATATGAAGTATATATCTTAAATACTTTGTTAACATGTCTGAGATAAATGACAATAACTGGCAAGTACTGGCTTAGCTAATATCATAAACGACAAGTAGATGGACAAAAAACCAATGTCCTCCCAAAAAGTGACTTAAATATATAGTGATTAGAGACATGGTTTATAGTGATTAGAGACCTGGAGTTGTGTGTACAACATCTTAGATTTAAATCCCCGGCCTCCCGTTTTTTTGGTACTTACTGCGGACTCCTATGGGCAGTGTAGGTTAAACCACTGGCCTGCTGATGTTATGTAATTACCTTTTTGCCGTTATACACACAGCCAACCATTTAAATTATATTGCAATGCCATATTGACAATATTTTTGTCGATATATTTCTTTTTGCCATTTAGCAGACACTTTTATCCAAAGTGACTTACAGTAAGTACAAGGACATTTTTGCAGGGAGCAATGTAGGGTAAAGTGCCTCGCCCAGGGACACAACGACAATTGGCCCGGTCGGGACTCCCGAGCCACTGACGCCCCCATATGAACTAATATGAAATAAAACCATGTTACAGAAATGAACAGAAAGTCATGGCTTTATGGTTCCCGGAGCTTCTGGTGTGGTGTTAAATGCAGAGCTAAAATCAACAAATAGGACCCTTGCTTAGGTTCCTGGATTAAGGAGCCGGCCCAAGTTTACTGCCTCATCTCCCACTGGCAAAGCTTGAATGTTGAATCTATTTCATGACATTTGGCAAGAATGTGGGAGATCACCAATGTGGAAATGTATTACCATCACTGTTATAAAGTGATGGTAATAACCCTAAACATATGTTTACTAGGTATTTAGACTTGGCCCATAAATAGGTACTCTTCAAGCCCCCTCCCTGGCTCACCAAGTCACTTACAGGTGCTGGTCATAAAATTAGAATATCATCAAAAAGTTGATTTATTTCAGTAATTCCATTCAAAAAGTGAAACTTGTATAATGTATACATTCATTCCACACAGACTGATATATTTCAAGTGTTTATTTCTTTTAATTTTGATGATTATAACTGACAACTAATGAAAACCCCAAATTCAGTATCTCAGAAAATT
>JACXGI010008148.1:0-13067 GCA_016801175.1 Esox masquinongy
ACAAAGATAAATCATGTCAGAACTTTTTCCACTTTTAATGTGACCTATAATGTGAACAATTCAATTGAAAAACAAACTGAAATCTTCGAGGGGGAAAAATGAAAAATAAAAACCTTACAATAACCTGGTTGCATAAGTGTGCACACCCTCTTATAACTGGGGATGTGGCTGTGTTCAGAATTAACCAATCACATTCAAAATCATGATAAATAGAAGTCATTACACACCTGCCATCATTTAAAGTGACTCTGATTAATCACAAATAAAATTCAGCTGTTCTAGTAGGATTTTCATGACAAAGTTCTCAGTTGCATCTCAGAGCAAAAGCCATGGTCCGCAGAGAGCTTCCAAAACATCAGATCTCATTGTTGAAAGATATCAGTCAGGAGAAGGGTACAAAAGAATTTCCAAATCATTAGATATACCATGGAACACAGTGAAGACAGTCATCATCAAGTGGAGAAAATATGGCACAACAGAGACATTACCAAGAACTGGACGTCCTTCCAAAAATGATGAAAAGATGAGAAGAAAATTGGTCAGGGAGGCTTCCAAGAGGCCTACAGCAACATTAAAGGAACTGCAGGAATTTCTGGCAAGTACTGGCTGTGTGCTACATGCGACAACAATCTCCCGTATTCTTCATATGAAGGGGCTATGGGGTAGGGTGGCAAGACAGAAGCCTTTTCTTACAAAGAGAAATGTCCAAGCCTGGCTGAAGTTTGCAAAAACATACATCAAGTCCCCCAAAAGCACATGGGAAAATGTGTTATGGTCTGATGAAACCAAGGTTGAACTTTTTGGTCATAATTCCAAAAGGTATGTTTGGCGCAAAATCAACACTGCACATCACCCAAAGAACACCATACCCACAGTGAAGCATGGTGGTGGCAGCATCATGCTTTGGGGCTGTTTTTTTTCAGCTGGAACCGGGGCCTTAGTCAGGGTGGAGGGAATTATGAACAGTTCCAAATACCAGGCAATTTTGGCACAAAACCTTCAGGCCTCCGTTAGAAAGCTGAAGATGAAGAGGAAGTTCAACTTTCAGCACGACAACGCCCCAAAGCACATCCAAATCCACAAAAGCATGGCTTCACCAGAAGATGATTAACATTTTGGAATGGCCCAGCCAGAGCCCAGACCACATCAAGATGTGCCATGCTAATAGACTCCTACCCAAAAAGACTGAATGCTGTAATAAAATCAAAAGGTGCTTCAACAAAGTATTAGTTTAAGGGTGTGCACACTTATGCAACCAGGTTATTGTGAGTTTTTTATTTTTTATTTTTCCACTGTATATATATATTTTTATTTTATTTTAAATCCACTGTATATATATATATATATATATATATATATATATATATATATATATATATATATATATCAGGTATAGACCCAGAGGTATATTATCAGGTATAGACCCAGACACAGACTGACATATATAAAATCTTCAGGTATAGACCTTAGTCACAGACTGACAGACATATTTTCATGTATAGACCCAGAGGCATATTATCAGGTATAGACCTAGTCACAGACTGACATATATATATTTTCAGGTATAGACCCAGTCACAGACTGACAGACATATTTTCATGTATAGACCCAGAGGTATATTATCAGGTATAGACCCAGTCACAGACTGACAGACATATTTTCATGTATAGACCCAGAGGTACAGTTGTGCTCAAACGTTTGCATACCCTTGGAGAATTGTTAATATAATTTGTACCATTTGTAAAGAAAACATGAGTGAGCAGGCAAAATACATGTCTTTTATTTCTTATGGGATTCACATTCAACTGTAGGTCATAACAGAATGGCACAATCATAAAACAAAACATGGCAACAAAGAAAAAAATGAAATGACCCCTGTTCAAAAGTCTGCATACTCTCAGTTCTTAATACTGTGTATTGCCCCCTTTAGCATCAATGACAGTGTGCAGTCTTTTGCAATAGTTGTCTATGAGGCCCCAAATTCTTGCAGGTGGTATAGCTGCCCATTTGTTTTGGCAAAATGCCTCCAGGTCATGCAAAGTCTTTGGTCGTCTTGCATGAACCGCACGTTTGAGATCTCCCCAGAGTGGCTCGATGATATTAAGGTCAGGAGACTGTGATGGCCACTCCAGAACCTTCACCTTTTTCTGCTGTAACCACTAGAATGTCAACTTGGCCTTGTGCTTAGTGTCATTGTCATGCTGGAAAGTCCAAGAGCATCCCATGCACAGCTTTCATGCAGAAGAATGCAAATTGTCTGCCAGTATTTTCTGATATTATGCTGCATTCATCTTGCCATCAATTTTCACAAGATTCCCTGTGCCTTTATAGCTCACACACCCCCAAAACATCAGTGAGCCACCACCATGCTTCACAGTGGGGATGGTATTCTGTTCACTATAGGCCTTGTTGACCCCTCTCCAAACATAGCGCTTATGGTTGTGACCATAAAGCTCTATTTTGGTCTCGTCACTTCAAATTGCAGTGTGCCAGAAGCTGTGAGGCGTGTCAAGGTGTTGTCGGGCATATTGTAACCAGGCTTTTTTGTGGCATTGGCACAGTAAAGGCTTCTTGCTGGCAACTCGACCATGCAGCTCATTTTTGTTCAATTATCGTCGTATTGTGCTCCTTGAAACAAACACACCATCTTTTTCAAAAGCAGCCTGTATTTTTCCTGAGGTTACCTGTGGGTTTTTCTTTGTATCCCGAACAATTCTTCTAGCCTGCTCAGTGCATCCACGTGAGAGCTAACAAACTCATTGACTATTTTTACACAGACACTAATTGCAATTTAAAAAGCCACAGGTATGGGAAATTCACCTTTAATTGCCATTTTCACCTGTGTGTGTCACCTTGTGTGTCTGTAACAAGACACAAGAAACATTCAAGTGTATGTAAACTTTTGATCAGGGCCATTTGGGTGATTTCTGTTATCGTTATGATTTAAAAAGGAGCCAAACAATTATGTGATAATAAATGGCTTCATATGATCACAATCCTTAAATAAAAGACAGTTTTTTGCATGATCAGTCATATTTTCAAAATCAATGCCAAAATTTCACAATTTCTGCCAGGGTATGCAAACTTATGAGGACAACTGTATATTATCAGGAATTACCCCCGAGTCCATCCAGAACTTTCCCACCTAGGAAATGTAGCGGTTGAATAGCGATAGATTAGTAGTTGATTAGCCCTGCTATAAGCAATTGCTCCAGACCTACTGACCACCAAATCATTAAAATGTCACCTGTACACTCCTTTAATATATTATCCGTTATTAACCCAAATACACTGACAGTCTGTGGAGATATTGCTGCTAATGACAAAAATGTAAATGCAGATTTGTTCAAATTCAAACTCTCTACACAAATGAACACATAGACTATAGCTGAAACAGTCAGGGCACAGGTGGCAGGCTAATTAGAGCAGCAGCATGTACATGATATGATCATAGCAATGTCTAAGGAAAACACAGGAACATCCTACTGTGATGTTCCTGAAGCTGCAGTTGAGTTCACAGGCAAGAGCCTAACCTCTAATTAGCAACCAACGATAAAGCCTCATCACATAACAGGGCCTGGCTTAACCTTAATGTGACGCCTGCCTGGTTATTATAGCACCATATGTATCCATGCTGCAAATGAGGAAATCAGTATTTATAAGTCGCAGTAGGGCATGGTTCAGGTCTGCAAGAAAATGTGAAAAGACAACTATAGTACAGAAATCAGTGTGATTGCATAAATCCCCATTTTTATGCTTTCTGAATATAAAAAGGTGGGGGAAGAGAGAGGAAGGAGTTTTAACTGAAAGCGCTCAGGCCAGATTCGAACCCATGCCACAGCAGTACATGTGTTCTGGACTACCTCAGCGGGATAGTGGTACACTTCAAGGTTCTGCAACTGCTGAATCACCCCAAGAACACCCCAGTGTTACCCTTTTCACACAACTTCACCAACCACACTGCGCCAAGCCGGAACTTGGCTGGAAATGTGAGAAGAAAGTCGGCGGGGCTCACCATACTCCACTGACGCAGCGCGTGGAGAGGGCGCGTGGGGCGATGGTGGAACCCTGCTGCATGAACCCCCCCACGGGGAACCAGAAGCTGTTGCCCAACGAATACTGGTTGATGAGGAGGTTACAGCGCCCCTTCAGGCAGGGGTGGGGATTGTACCACTCGTAGGGGGTGAGCCTAAACAGACACGAACACGTAAGACACAGTGAAAGACGAGGGGAAAACAGTTCTGGACAGTTAGTGAAAGCACAAAGTCACTGTGAATCCCACGGAGGCGGTGTAATGGGTTTTTCCATCCTCCTGGGCCAGCCGATGTACACACGCTGCTCCCAGAGAAGCAGCTTGATAACAGTCCATATGTGCTTTCTCCTTGGAGAACATTCAGCTGCCATGACAGCTGACGGTGTTTTACGTTTCTGCAGGACGGCCACATTCTGCAAACCTAGAATTCATCTCAGGCATATTTCTCCTGCTCACGCAAACCTCAAAAGGGAACCCAGTACATCTACGTTTACATCATTTAGCAGACACTCTTATGGAAAGCCACTGACAGTAGCGACTGCATACATTTCTTTTTAACTGCACACAGCCCTGTTCATCATTCTACTCATCTTCCCTGGACAGTGCTAAGGCCAATTTGCACAGGCCCACTGCAGTATGCTCAGATTAATAATTATGCAATGATGCAGCAGTATTCAGAGGTAGTGACTTCCACCACCGAACCACTTGGGAGCCCGGAATAATACAGAGCAGGTTGACACATTTTATTCAGCTCTTTTTAACAAGCAAACTATTTACCTCCAACAAATCAAAGTACTTAAACTGTAATGTCAGTATGCCTTTAGCAACCTGGCCCTTGTTCTTTAAACAAGGTTGTTTTCCTGTGTCGCATTTTAAAAATGTCATTTTTCTTTCAGGTGCCTTTAAAAGCTACCAGAAATAAATCTTCAATTTCCAAAATGTCTTTTTCAGCATTAAAATCATTCATTTTCCACAGCAACCAATCAGACAGTACATTCAGAAGGGCCAGGTCAGCACCAGATCCTTGTCCGATCCTGGTGGACTGGAATGAAGACCGGGCTCTGACAGGACGGTTGTATATGTCACGTCAGTTCCTAAAAAGCACCAGCAGATGTCACTGTGTAGCTGAGAGGTGTTGGATGGAAGACTCACCTGGCTACCAGAAAGAGCACACAGCTGACAGCCAGGTAGGCCAACAGCATGAACAGCCACACCCCAGGAGAGAAGGGGTCTAGGAAGGAGAAGTACCCAGGTCTCCGGCCCTACAACACACACACACACACACACGTCCATACGCATGCCACACGCACAGACATAAAGAGGCGAAGAGAGAAAGCGAAGGTGGTTAGCTACATCACATAGACACATACACACGAAACCAACACGTGTCACTCATTAATCCTGATGACCCGGCGTCACTGCGTTCATCCAGAAAGAGACTACGAGACACGGAGCTACAGCCTGCGCCTCGGGTCTCTACATTTACTACGTGGAGATTCTTATTTCCAGCCATTGCTTAATGGTTAATTGTAGATCACCGACGGCCGTTGTCCACAAAATGAAACCAATTACGACTGAAATAGGGGTCTGGAAAATGCATGGTGGAAACTAGCTGCAGATGGCCTGGACTGCAGCTAGGGCAATAACATTATTTTCAATGGAGAGAGAGAGAAACAGCACCATTCGTCCAAGACTAGAACTGTATGGGCAGACTTGGTGTTGTTAGGGGCAACAGCACAGCTATGCAGATTATGTGAAATACCATCCTGAAGGAGTCTCACCGTAGGTGAGGGGACAGGTTTTCGGTCTTATTATTGTAATACAATGTTTTGACACGCTAGGGGAGATTAGGGTTGCATTTTGCGTTGGTTTTGTCGTCACGGTGCTTATGAAACTATGTATAATAATTTAAAATGAACAATTAAACAATTAAAATGAACGCAGCAGTCGAAGTCACTCTTTCATAGTACTAAGCTGGCCATCACTGTCTAGGTTTGTGCCTCAACGGTCGCTAGCTGGCATGTGGCCCCGAAGCCCCATGGGTTATGCACACTGGGCAGCATCATCCAGGGAGGGCGTGGCATCGTCAGCAGGGATTTCTTGGTCTCATTGCACTCTGGCGAGACAGTCGGGTCCCTGCAAAGCCAACACACATTGACCCACGTGTCCTCTGTTTTGGAAGAGCAGGGTAAAAAAAAAGTTGAATAGTGCGCAGCTGTGAAGAAGGCTTACCTCAGTCTTCAAGGAAGAGTTGTAAATATAATTTATTGGACAACGTTTGGGAAGGCAGAAACAGGGGCTAAAAATAACAAACAAACGTTGACATAAATGACGTTTTTTTTTTCATAGGTTAAGGTTAAAACATCTTGTTTTTTCAATTTATAAATGGTTGAATTAAAGGAGTAGATCAGGACGTATATAGTAAATGGACAGCAGTCCATTTAGTTTCTAAAATATACTGTAGACCATAGCTATTCAACTGGCATCCTTTTTTACTAAACTCTACAATTATTCCAACAATTGTACAGACAACTGCTACCAGTTTGAATTATTTAATATATTTTATGTGATAGGCAGCAGTGGTTCCCAACCAGGGGTACTAGGCCCCCTGGGGGTACTTGGCTTCTCCACAGGGGGGTACTTGAAAACACTCATAACACCATAGGCTTACTAGTGAAAATAACATGAGGAGGTACATTCAGGGGTGCTCCAGGCAGAGCAACATTCTGTCGGTGGAATAGGAACTGAAAAAGGTTGCAAACCACTGTTTAGCGCCTAATCACAGAAACCTGTAATAATCTGAAGAACTAAAATGGCCACTGGATGTTTTGTGACTAAATTACATAGATTTGATCTACATGTGTACTTCTTTTTGCAACCCTACTTTTAAGTCTATGTTGAAACAAGGTGATCCTTATTTAACGTTGAAAATGGGTTGGTAAAATGTGCTGATGTTGAAAAACACACCAGAGGTAAACGTGTGAAAACCAGCCCTGGGCTCACTTGCCACATATTCAAGCTACATTTGGTACCTTCAGTGCACCAAAGCTAAAATCCCCTTGACAATAACCGATACAACATGCAATAAGAAATACTAATCCCCCTCTAAAATAATATACTGCGGGTGCAGAGCGAGGAAAGGATTTGAAGGCATCTAAAATTCTTAATGATAAATTAATCCACAATTAGGCCTGCATGAGTCTGGAAATTCATTAATGTGTTGTTAATCACTCCCATATTAGTGTAATTGAGCAACATAGGAGTGAAGCTGGAGATTTCTCATTAGAGAGAGAATTAAGACTGGCCTGTCTGAGGAGTGCGCTACTAGCAGCTGATGGAGCCCTGCCTGGAGAAAATGATCCATTTATTGTGCCAGCATCACCACACTCGGACAGGGGGCTGTAATGGCACTCAAACTGGTAAGAGGGCATTCCAGTGTTGTAGAGAGTTTTTTTTTTAAATGAGAAAGGGTATTTTGTGTGTGTGTGTGTGTGTGTGTGTGTGTGTGTGTCTGTGTTGAGGATATAACTGCTGCCGGGTCTCCTACAAAATGAAGGCCACTTTGTTAAGGCCTGTACATTCTGAACCTTGGAGGAAACCAATAACGGTGCAATGCAGTGACAATGCAGTGACAACACCCACAAAAAACTTACTATACAGCATTAAGTTACTTCAGTTGTGCTGTCACAAGTTGTCTTTTGGCCGTATCCAATCTGGTGCCAAGTGAAGCAAGCGCTTTGTTTACAGTGCTACTCTCGTTAAGTCTCTGCTTAGTTGCCACTAAGGGACAATTAAGGAAAAGCAGAGCTGTTGAGAGAACAGCACAGCACTAGCAGATGGTGTGGTGAGAAGATCATAGAGAGTGTGAGAGAAAGAAAGAGATAAACGGAAGGAGAGAGGAAGCTAGAGAGAGGAAATGAAACAGGCTGTTTACTCATCTCCACTGTGATACACACACTGTGATAGTTGTTTTTAATGTTAGAGAGGAGGTCAGGCCTTATGATATACAGCCACACTGTGACCTCAACTGTCAACAACGGCATAGTACAAAGGGCATTCACACCTGATCTAATGTCTAAATAAAAACAAGTGTGAAGAACAAAAAAACAGAAGAGTTAAATGTTGTGTTGTATGAGTCCATACCAGCCAATCATTCTATTTTAGCCACTTGTCCTGTTTTCAATACAACCCGTTCTCTAAGGCTCTCCAGAAATCTTAGTACAGCAGTGTTAAATTGGTAAATGACAGGAAGTCATTCTCAGTGTTAAATTGGTAAATGACATGTAGTCATTCTCAGTGTAAAAATGGTAAATGACAGGTAGTCATTCTCAGTGTTAATTTGGTAAATGACATGTAGTCATTCTCAGTGTAAAAATGGTAAATGACAGGTAGTCAATCTCATTGTTAAATTGATAAATGATATGTAGTGCTTTTCAGTGTTAAATTGTTTATAATTGTAAATACCAAAAATCTCCACAAGGATAGTAAAACAAGGATAATCTGATCTTGTTGGGACATTTCTACATTTCCCATGAGGCTATGTTGGGGTTAGGATTTAAAAGACATTTGTAAATTCTGCCCTCTAGCACCAACAAGAGGAATACCAAAACCATTGTGTTCATGAGTTTAGATAGCCTTAGTAGCTAATTAGATACTTTCCTAAGCTAGTGGCATTGGACAGTGATATAGACTGACAATCTAGCCAATGCTATACAACGCGTGGTTTGGATTTCACCTTTTCAGTGCCTATACATAGAGATAGATAGGCAGCTTACTAGTTAGATAGCCTGCTACTCCATCAATGAATGTGTAACTTACATGTTGAGGAGTAACATTTTTCACTTTTCAGGTCCATATCAGCCTTTGTATTACTCTATCGCTTGAATTGGTGGCCAATGTCAAACAATGTGAGGCTGGGGATATGGTTCACCTTATGACACCTGGACCCAAATATATAAAATTAAATCAAATTGCAACCCAATAACAAACTTTTTTAAGTAATCCTTTTCAAATTACATCTTTCCCTAATATTCTTAAGATTAGGTGTTTGGGGTTAGTGTTAGGTTTTGGGGTTAAGTTTAGGTGTTTAGGGTTAAGATTAAGTGTTTTAGGTTGAGGTTAGGTGTTTTGGGTTAAGGTTAAGTGTTTGGGGTTAAGGTTAGGTTTTGGGGTTAAGGTTAGGTGTTTTTGGGGTGAGGTTAGGTTTTCGGGTTAGGTGTTGTGGGTTAAGGTTGGGTCTTTTAGGTTAAGGTTAGGTGTTTAGGGTTAAGGTTGGGTCTTTTAGGTTAAGGTTAGGTGTTTAGGGTTAAGGTTGGGTCTTTTAGGTTAAGGTTAGGTTTTGGGGTTAAGGTTATGATATTGATAAAGGTTTGGATTAGGTATACGGTTAGAGGACATCAGAGTTTGCATGTGACTACTTTTTTCGGTCTCCAGAGGGATAGTGAAACCAAATGAGTGTGTTTGTGTGAGAGGGAACTGGATAGGTGGTCAGAAAAGAGCACGGGAAGTAAGGTTTGTTCGCACGGATGTTTCCTCTCAAAAAGGAGAGCTCCCCCAGCCTGTCAGGAAGCTGTCTGGGCTGCCATCCCTAACGCCCTCTGAGACGTCAGTCATATGTACTGATCTGTAGTCAAGGTGGGCACCTGGACCGTCTGAGCCTGCCGCGGGCACAACGGGGCACAGGTCAGACGCTTCAGACAGCCTGCAGGTATAACGGCACCACTTATTATAGGCAAGCATGAGCCTACTCACTGTGACACTCATACAAATTATGTAATGTCTCATTTTGTACACTTTATTTAGACATTTTGCGGGAGGAGGTCATGGACTGAAGTGTGTTCTCCCGGGTCATTACTGTACCAACATGAAAGTTTCCATTGGACCACAGGTTCTGGATTTTAAATCATGTCTTTGACAGTGTCCATGCATTCTGCACAGTCTGATCACAAAGGAATGACATGGGCATTATGAGCATATGTATAATCATCATCACATCATCCATGGCAAACAGTGGAGGGGGGGGGGCAGCTGTGACAACCGCCTCATTGGAGCAGGAGAAGTGGGAGGGAGGGGCCAGCTGTGACAACCGCCTCATTGGCACAGGAGAAGTGGGTGGGAGGGGCCAGCTGTGACACTCGCTTCATTGGCGCAGGAGAAGTGGAAGGCAGGGGCCAGCTGTGACAGCCGCCTCAGTGGCGCAGGAGAAGTGGGAGGGAGGGGCTAGCTGGGACAACCGCATCTTTGGCGTAGGAGAAGTGAGAGGGAGGGCCTAGCTGTGACAACCGCCTCATTGGCTATGCTGATTTAACAAGCCAATCCAAACACTAAGACATGAAGTGTCATAAAACTCCCAATCTCCACGTAGGCTTTACCTCGTGCTAAAGGGATCGCTCGGGATTTTGGCAATGAAGCTCTTTATCTGCTTCCCCCGAGTCAGATGAACTCAGATACCATCTTTAATTCATCCACAGCCTCCAATTAGCTCACTCATCCCCTCCCATTGCCCTGTCCATACAGAAAGTACCTCACTTTCTAAATGTATATTTTTAAATGACTTACGTCGATCTGGATGAGAGAGTGTTAGCTAAATGACAAAATGTGTGTGCAATGCTAACAAGCTTTACGCAAGGACTCGGAGCTTGGGGGATCAGTTAGCAGCCAGCTATCCCTTTAAGTGGTGGGATATGAGACATTAGCTGGTGAGGTCACGTTACAGGATTTAACACACATCTCCCCCCATCGCTGGCCCTCTCGTCATTCCCCACGCGTTCAGCCAGGGAGGGGGAGGCGTGGCTGAACTGCCGGAGCCCACTGGTAGGAGAGGAGTCGTTTCACCCCCAACGCTGGCCGCCTTGAGAGACGCGTCACTAATTGCAGCCTGGCGTTCGCGTCCCTTCATCCCTGCTATTATGGTCTCCGTGATGACGGAGACAGAGGACTTCTGTCCATGTGCCGATGGGTCAGCGGGGGCTGCCGATTTGCAGCGTTCCCAGAATCGGTGGAGAATCGGCGGAGAAAGAAAGGGGAGGTGGTTGGGAGGCTGGAGGGAGGTGGGGGAGGTTAGAGGGGAGCAGACACACTCAGTCAGGATCCCTGTGTCACAGTCCCCCAGGGCAGCTCATGAATGAGACACCCATCCCCTCTCTGACAACCCTCAATTAACTTGTGGATCTAATTAGGTTTTTAATCTCTATTCACAACCTCCCAACTTTCTGTCTTCCTCTCTCCCTCTCATACTGAGTCTGTCTCTCTCTCTCTCTCTCTCTCTCTCTCTCTCTCTCTATGATATCAATTAAAATTGCTTTATTGGTATTATATTCCAATGTACATATAATCAAAGTGCACTCTGCAATTAAGATCCTTAATATACCATAATTAAAATAATTAATTTAATCGAGATTGTCAATGGGACAATCGGTAAGAATCTTTGTTTCCTTTTCTCAATCGCTCTGTCTCTTTTTTTCATTTGTCTTTCCAGTATTTAATACTACTACTAGGAGGGTTGGATTGGTAGAAACACGTCCTGAAAACAGAGAAGTGGAATATGATGAAAATGTGCTTCTGATGAAAAGCAAAGTGGACAGACTATGGGGTGGTTGGCCTCAGAACATGGAGTGATGAAGACGGATGTGAAGTACTGTCACTCGTTCAAAAACACTGTAAAACCAGTGAATGCACATAAGCAAAGGCAAAAGAAAACATTTGCACACACACACACTTCTAACACACACACACACACACAATCACATACATGCCCACCCACACACAACTGGGGAAGTAGCATGGCCAGAGAGATTAAACAGGATTAGGCCTACTTCACAGCCAGACAGCAGGTATTTCAAATTCAACAGGCATCTCCATTTCACTTCATGTCCCATTGTTATTGATCAGGCTGAACATACCATTTAATGTTTGAAATAAGCAGCGTAAGGCCTTTGAAGAAATCGGAGATCAATAGCTAGTGGATTAAATGTAAACAAGTGGAGTCACAGAAATTCAAATATTGAATGGTAAAACCGGAGCTATAGCTCTTGGGGCCTCTCCGTGAGACCTAAGAAATTGCCAAGGGGTGCTGGGAGGGAAAGAGACCTGGGTAAATAGATGTTGAGGTGACAAAAGGCTAGAATACAGACTAGAGCTCCAGACAGCCAGACAGACAGCCAGCCAGATCAGGGCAAACTCTCAAACCGCAGCTAGTCCCTTCACTCCTGATGTTAAGCAGTAGTGGCCACACATGCTTCCCTCTCTCTGCCCGTTCTACCTCACACATGCTTTTTACCCCCACCCTCAGAGCCAGCTCGCAGAGCTACGCCGATGAACGGGTTTCCCATGCGTCGGCCACGGCAACAGCTTGCTGCAGAGGTGATATGGCAGCCTACTTAACGCTGCACCTGCTGGTATCGATTCATTCTCTCAACTGTTGGCTGAATGTAGCCTCTCCCCTGGCGGCTCCCCTATTAGCACCAAGATAGGGAGGGGAGGGATAGATTGGGGGACGGGGGGGGACGGGGAGGGGCGTCTGCGTGTGAATGCCCTTTAGGGAGGCTGAATTAATGTTTACACACGCCGCCGCTCGGTCCGAAGCCAAGGGCCCGTAGAGAGACCAGCCCGTCACCTTGGGTTTGGGGAAGGCCTTTGATTAATGGTTGGCTGGTGTTAAAACATAGTCGCGTCACTATTGGATTTCCACCACCGTCGTTCCGGGTCCTGTTCTGGCTCTGGGCGGTTATTGGTGTGAATTAGCTCCCAGTCACAATCAGAGGGGAAGTGGGATTGGGAATGAAAGAAGTCCATTTATCAGGCCGTTTCACACCATTGTATCAAGGAGCACAGCACACCATCTGTTACTGTGGCGGGAAGAGGAGAGGGACGAAGAGATAGGGGCTGACTGAGCTCCCAGAACGAGGCTGGTGATTGGTTGCCGGGTCATTACCCAGGGTCCACCAACCTCAACGTTACCCAGCTTTTTGTAGGAGGGTGCGTCAGCTGGGTAAGGGTCAGAGAGGTCAGAGTTGAGTCTTACCAGGTGCACACG
>JACXGI010008148.1:13167-35101 GCA_016801175.1 Esox masquinongy
AAACACAAAGGGATCTACAGTAGAACCATTAGGATACATAAACACAAAGGGATCTACAGTAGCAAACGTTGGGTTGCGGTGGTGGAAAATGGGAAATGAATGTAAGTAGGCTTCTAGTTGAATTCCTGCTCCTGCTGTGCCCTCATTGTGGCCTGTGACTCCTTTGTCAGCCATTATGGGGGTAAGTATAATCCAATGTTGGCTTGCGGCTGGAGACCCGACTCATGTAGGGCACCAAGGAGAACAGAGTGTAGAACAGAATGAAGGGCTACGTCACAAATCGCACCCTATTAACTGTGCCGGGCAAAAGCGGCACACTACTGGTCAAGAGCAGTGCACTGCAGGGACAAGCGTGACATTTGGGACGTGCCCTAGAACAGAGTGTAATTTTTTTTTGCATCCAGGCGAAGGGCAGATTGTTATGACAAATCACTCGACACCACAGCCAACTGGCAGAGGCAGGCGGAGCTGCTGGGTATAGTGGGGTTGTGACTGGGTCTGCTCCAACCCCCCAATCACCCCACGCCACAAAGTGCATCTGCAAGGGATTTTCCCCTACCCGAGGACCCAGCGCAACCCAACACTGTTCTTTGTCTTTTGCAGTCAGAGAATAAGAGGATTGTCGGAGCTCAACTCCAAATGAGAGGAGAGCCTGCCTCTCCTGCAGTGCTGGATCCCGTCATCAGCATTTTTTTTTTTTTTTTTTACCCATCAGCCCCCATTCCGACTGTCGATCCTAGTGAGCGTGCTCCCAGTTGAATTGGCTAGAAAGCTCTGTCCAAAAGAATCTATGGAAATGTTTTGCTCTGATGCCCATCATCAGCTAGGGCGATGTCATCATATATACAGTGCACGCTGAAAGGAAATAACCTACAAAGAAAATGTAGACAACTCAAGTAAAAGAAACATGCACCGAGTGTTGTCACGCTGTGTCGCCGAGATGACTTTCATCATAGTGACTGGTTCTACCAGGTCTATCATACTGTATGCCTTTGTCCTGATCCAAAACTAACATTTTGGCAAGTAGAAACAGAGCAAGGGAGAGAAACCAAGGAGAGATAAAGAGAAACAGCGATAGAGGGGACGGATAGACACCATGATACACGCCCTTCCATACAAGCTTCACTCTGAGCACGGGTCCTAGAAGAAGTGAAACCAGTCCAGAATCAATTAAAAAGAGGTCAAGGTGGTACTAGAGAAGCAAAATGGGCCTGGAAGGCCTTCTAGTTAAGTTGTTTTTAATAACAAAAACTCTTAAGAGCACAACCAGGCATTTAGGGTTGGGTAAGTAACATACTTTGCTTGCACTTTTTCTTTTTTGAATTAGAATTGATGGAAAGCGTGGTAAAGAACTTCTTTATGTGGTAAAGAAGTTCATGTGATGGATGAAGTACAATCTTAATTACAGCTTTAAAATATTTAAACACACATATAAAATGTAAATAGAAACATTTAACATGCTTTATTGTGTTAGTATTGTGTGAACTTTCACAGGAGTAGCATTTTGCAATAAGTACGAAAATTCTGTGTTTGGCATTTTAAAATGTCAGTTATTTTAGTAAGCAAAATTTGCTGAAATATTCAGTGTGTATGTTGTTCATTTAGCCATCGTACTGGTTTAGTTACCTGAAACAGTTCTGCTCAAACGTTTGCATACCCTTGGAGAATTGGTAATATATGCACCATTTGTAAAGAAAACATGAGTGAGCAGGCAAAGCACATGTCTTTTATTTGTTATGGGATTCATATTCAACTGTAGGTCATAACAGAATTGCACAATCATAAAACAAAACATGCCAACAAAGAAAAAAATTAACTGACCCCTGTTCCAAAGTCTGCATACCCTCAGTTCTTAATACTGTGTATTGCCCCCTTCAGCATCAATGACAGCGTGCAGTCTCTTGTGATAGTTGTCTATGAGGCCCCGAATTCTTGCAGGTGGTATAGCTGCCCATTCGTCTTGGCAAAATGCCTCCAGGTCATGCAAAGTCTTTGGTCTTGCATGAACAGCAAGTTTGAGATCTCCCTAGAGTGGCTCGATGATATTGAGATCAAGAGACTGTGATGGCCACTCCAGAACCTTCACCTTTTTCTGCTGTAACCACTGGAAGGTCAACTTGGCCTTGAGCTTAGGGTCATTGTCATGATGGAATGTCCAAGAGCATCCCATGCGCAGCTTTCGTGCAGAAGAATGCAAATTGTCTGCCAGTATTTTCAGATAACATGCTGCATTCATCTTGCCATTAATATTCACAAGATTCCCCGTGCCTTTAGAGCTCACACACCCCCAAAACATCAGTGAGCCACCACCATGCTTCATAGTGGGGAAGGTATTCTGTTCATTATGGGCCTTGTTGACCCCTCTGCAAACATAGCGCTTATGGTTGTGACCATAAAGCTCTATTTTGGTCTCGTCACTCCAAAGGCCAAAAAAGGCCACTCCAAGGCCAAACATTCAAGGGTATGTAAACTTTTGATCAGGGCCATTTGGGCGATTTCTGTTATCATTATGATTTAGGAAGGAGCCAAACAACTATGTGATAATAAATGGCTTCATATGATCACTATCCTTAAATAAAATACATTTTTATTTGCATGATCAGTCATACCTTCAACATCAATGCCAAAATTTCACAATTTCTGCCAGGGTATGCATACTTATGAGCACAACTGTAATCTTCACACAATGAGAGAAAATGAGTATTAATCTGATGAAGGTGATTTATTCTCATCACAGATGCCAATCAGGTTACAAGAGATTGGATGGGTGCCTTGCCTATGTGTCAGATGAATCTATGATTCCTCCCCAATACTGTACATAAAGAAGCTGTTCCTCAGACTAAACACAGGCCTGCCAGACTATGTTGCCTGTAAGATTCTTTTTAGCTAAGCTACAAAGAAAGCATCTTAAAGTGAAATTATTGTTAGACCCATAGCATCCTAGCTAGGGTGGAATGGTCATCTGGCATTTCCATCCAATTTTAGCCCAGTTGGCCTGTCCAACTTGTTTTTCATGAAATTATCATTAACTAACTAATAATGGGAGTCTCAAAGAATATAGTTACTGGTGAGAGAGCCACAAATGAAAAAATAGACCAATGAAAGGGTCTATTATCAATAAAAGAGTTTAGCTAGCGTTACAGAAATGCCAGGGCCAACATCTAATCCCAGACTGCCCCTAGAGCCTAGCTTTGATGCATTTGGGTTGAACCAGGCACTGGACAGCACCTGACTGCATAGTGAGCCAGGAGAGACACGATTCCCTTTGAAAGTTAGCTCTTGCTGAAACTGAACTGCAAATTCAGAGATAAGTTAAGGCGTTAGAACACAACTAATTTGTTTTTGCTGAAGGAACACTACATAACCTAATGTACTTTGAGTATGTAGCCTTTATTAGTTTATCAAGTATGACATCAGGCCTCTCCTTGACTATTTCTGGAGGTCCCAAAGGTCTGCTGATTAATTAACATGGACTGTTTTCCATGTTCTGTTGTTGCATCCAGAGCTAATGTGTGATAAAATCCCTTTACATAGTGAATAAGTCAGTGAATGAATCAATGAGGGAAAGAGGGAGTTAATGAGGGAGTGAATAAATGAAGGAGTGAAGAAAAAGAGGGTGAAGACGTATACATAAAAAACAAAGCAGTCTCTACCTTGAAAAAGTAAAAGAAATCTGTAACAGCTGCTGAAATATTAATGCACCTACTGAATATTAATATTCGTTACTTGAAATCTAAATCCTATTTAAAAAGTGTGTGTGTGTGTGTGTGTGTGTGTGGAGGGAAAAAGAGAAAATTCACTGTATATAAGTCAGCTTTTAAATAATGCATTATTGTATTCTTTTCCCATCCAACCACAGTTGTTTCCACTTCCACTCAATCATAAGTTGGTGCCCTGGAAAAAGATATAAAAAAAAAAAATCAAAGCCAACCCTATGACTGATGAATAATGCATTGAGTTAGCTGTTCCCCACTGTACGTGGCATTTCATCTTCCCCACTAGGGCTTTGTCTCTAAGTCTGTGGCTGCTTAAAGCCCCGGTCCCCAACTAGCAGCCTGTAGCCCTAGACAGACTTGGTGGCTTGGAAGGCTGGGCCATATTTCTCTCTGTTAGTTCTACTAACCTGATTCTGTGTTAACCCAGTCAGCCGCTACAGGCCAACGACAGAAGTCACCATCCTGTATTCTCCAGCATAACCAAATTAACCTGTCAGTAGTCCCCTCCAGTCTGATGGTCCTGACCTGAAGGTAACCCCAACTCAACCTTCCTTTTTCTTCAGCGCTCCATGGTGCTCAGATACTGTGTACCACTTTCCTGACACTATGGCTTTACCCTCCATTAGCCTGTAGGACTATAAGACTTAAAGGGATAGTTCGTTCAAAAATCATATTTTGGTGACAGTCCCCTTACCCTGAGTAGGTCCTTAAAGTGTTTTTGAGTAGTTTTCCGCTTGCAATGCAGCTTGCGATAGTGGTACGAACCGTTTCCATTCATGAATTTGGACGATCCTAATAATGCTAATTACAGACTGGGACAAAGCTGTTTGAAAAAATTACTAAGTGCCTTCTGGAATATCTCTTGATTAGTGGACTTTGAGAAAAATATGAATTTTGGGCGAACTATCCCTTCTCAACACTTCCTTCCTATTAAACCACGTCTGGAAGAACATCTTCATAAAAACACCTCTCCAAAACCAGCCATGTCACCCCACCTCTCCAAAACCAGCCATGTCACCCCACCTCTCCAAAACCAGACATGTCACCCCACAGCTCACAAAACCAGCCATGTCACCCCACCTCTCCAAAACCAGACATGTCACCCCACCACTCACAAAACCTGCCATGTAACCCCACCTATCCAAAACCAGCCATGTCACCCCACCTCTCCAAAACCAGCCATGTCACCCCACCGCTCAGAACAAAAGAATTGATTTGGATGGTTTGCGGACTGAGGATACTGTGTAGGCAACTAGTCGGAACTGCTCTGATAATAAAATAATTAGTACGTCTGAAAAGTGCAATAGCTCAACAGTAAAAAATTTAATTCATGACATGAAAATAATTAAATGGCATCAGCTGGGGTGTTGGTGGGTGGGTGTCAGATTGGGGATGAATGCACCACCAATTCCAGCTTAACTGGACCATTTTAAAGACATCTGTGTGTGTGTGTGTGTGTGTGTGTGTGTGTGTGTGTGTGTGTGTGTGTGTGCGGGCATGACGATGACTGTACTAATCGAGATGAATTAGGGCAGATGAGCAACAGTATGTCACAGTAAAAAGGGTGAATCAAACAGGCCTGGACCAGCCAATATCTGGACTAATAAACAGCTCTAACGCTCTGTCATCTGGACCAGGCAATATCTGGACTAATAAACATTCTGGACTAATAAACAGCTCTAACGCTCTGTCATCTGGACCAGGCAATATCTGGACTAATAAACAGCCCCAATGCTAAGTCATCTGGACCAGCCAATATCTGGACTAATAAACAGCTCTAACGCTCTGTCATCTGGACCAGGCAATATCTGGACTAATAAACAGCCCCAATGCTAAGTCATCTGGACCAGCCAATATCTGGACTAATAAACAGCTCTAACGCTCTGTCATCTGGACCAGGCAATATCTGGACTAATAAACATTCTGGACTAATAAACAGTCCCAACGCTCTATCATCAGAACCAGGCAATATCTGGACTAATAAGCAGCGCCAACACTCAGTCATCTGGACCAGGCAATATCTGGACTAATAAACATTCGGGACTAACAAACAGACCCAACACTAGGTCATCTGGACCAGGCAATATCTGGACTAATAAACATTCTGGACTAACAAACAGACCCAACGCTAGGTCATCTGGACCAGGCAATATCTGGACTAATAAACATTCTGGACTAACAAACAGACCTAACGCTAGGTCATCTGGACCAGGCAATATCTGGACCAATAAACCATCTGGACTAACAAACAGACCCAACTCAGATTCTGCCTCTCTTCCTCCTAGTTGTCATACTTCTCCTACTAATCCTTCATCTTTTCTTATCCATATCTTTCTTTTTTCCTTCTTCTTCCCTATTGCTCCTCCTCCTCCTATTTTACTACTGATCCTACTTCAACACTTGCTTCTCCTACTCCTCCATCTCTTCCTTTCCCCACTTCCCTTTGTCTTTCCACTCATCAACTCATATCTCTGCCTGGTTACACCCACTGACTACAACACTCTTTGAATGTTGAAACACCAAGCAGCTTAGGGCACTAATAGTCACTGGAGAGTTGCAATACTCCTAGACCCACATCTTCCCATATCACAGTCATCTGACCCTAGAGTCCACAGAAACACACTAAGCTGGGGTTGTGGATTTGATGCCCATGGGGGCCCAATACGAAGTATTACAATTTATACACTCACTATTGTAGGGTGCTCTGGATGAAAACATCTGCAAAATGACAAATGTAAATATAGGCACTTACAAACATTCAAATTGTACAAGCTGTTTTCATTGCATTTGGCATAATAGTTGTAGTAACTTTTAAAGTTACAAATGTGATCACACAAGCTTTGTGGGGACAGTGCAGGCAGATCCTCTAATTCAGTGTGACGTATTGCAGTAGTGAGTGCAACATTTTCATATCGGCACCCAGGTGCGGTAAAATTGAATCCACTTCATGGTTTGAAGATGTAGTCCGCAGTTCATCAACACTGCAAAAAATCATGCCAATGGAACAAGACAATTTGACTATTTCTGAGGAGATATTTGCTTGAAATAAGTGAAATAATCTGCCAATGGAACAAGTCAAATTACACGATATTCAAGGCATATTTTCTAAAAACAAGCGGTATATTCTAGCTTGTTAAGAAAAATGTACCTTATTTTTAGGATGGTTAGATTTTTTAACCTGAAAACAAGTTAAATATACTTGATAAGACAGATATTTGTTGCAGTGTACAAAGGTAGGGACAGATTTCTTCCTGGCCTAGAAGATGGTCCTGGCTTTATTAGTAACGTGAACTATGCACATGTGGCTGTTTTCCTCACCCTGGAGATGAGCTCTCCCACCATGCCCGTCCAGGTGCCGTTTGTCCCGGAGACACCGTACACGCCGTCCGCCACCAGATTGATACGGTATTTGAACTTCAAGATGTCCGCCAGCTCCTTCAGCATGTCCACACAGAAGCCCTCGTAGCGCTCATTCCCTTCCCTCTCCTGGTGGTTTGGTCGTAACATCACGTAAGGGTTCTCCTGCAAGTGGACCCAGACAGCATTATGAAGCATGACACATTACAGTGAACGTGGCCTAGCCTGGCGTGACATAGTGTACTTTCAATCTGGTCAAGGGTCAAGTAGAGGGTCAAGTCAGTGGTAGCAGGTTGCCTGTCAAGACGATGGACACTATTCGACCAGAGGTCATTTGCGTTGAACAGGAGCCAATGAGGTGATAGTCTATCTAGGCTTACATAAGCATCCATTAACTTGACGACTTGGCACAGGAACAAAAGCACTCAGACACCTGCCGCACACACGCCACCTGTTTTACCGCTCCGTCTTTAACCGACTCACTCGGTCTTCGCTAATATGGGATTCATTTTTACAAAACATTGAGAAATCAGTACATTCACTGAAGTAGAGATTTGTCAACCAGTTGTCAGACGGTATGCAAATATGGTCCCATGACACCACCCACCCTAGCTAAAAGACAACACGTTGTTGGGGGGAGGGTTCAGCCTAGTGGCAGGAGCCTAGCAGTTTAAAAGCATTGGGCTGGTAACTGAAAGGTCAATCAAATCCCTGAGCCGAGGAGGAAAAAAAATGTCATTTAGCCCATGAGAAAGGTAGTTAACCCTAATTGTTCCAGGGTCACTGTCAATAACGTCTGATCCTCTGGCTGTGACCACACTATCGGAGGCCTGAGGGAGAGTGAACATTTCCAATTCACACACATGGATTATAATCATGCATGAAATAGGACAAATATAAGCATCCACCTAATTATTCTGATAAAGCATGTATCAAACCTTGCATGGCCAGATTATTAATGACGTTGTGGGAGAGGACTCTTATAACCTGAGCTAAACATTGTTACTTGGCAATGTGCTGTTGGTTTTACGGGGTGAAGCCAGCCTTGTAACACGCAGCCTTTAAAAAATATCCTCTGTCTGCAGCCAGGTTTACATCCAACCATATCCCATGTCGATGTGTGTCTGCTCGGAAACACGTGCACTGCTTTACGTCTGCTGGGGTGACCCGTCTTTGGGCGGCTGAGGTCCCCTAATAACCTGCTTGGCCTTTCTGTGATGCCGGATGCTGCAGAAGCCCTGGAGGACAGGCTGTGTTCTCCCGGTGATGTGTTGGGCTGAGCACCCGGTTGAGAGCCATGCGGTTCTGGGCCATGTCCCTGCCATACCACTGAGGCGGTACAGCCCAAAAAGCCCAACATGTTCTCGATGGATTTGTCAAAGTTCGTCGATTTCTTCAGCTTCCTGAGGTTGAAGAGGGGCCATTGTGCCTTTTTCAGCATTTTGTCCATGTGGTGGGACCATGGCAGGTCCTCTGTGATATGTGGTGGGACCATAGCAGGTCCTCTGTGATATGTGGTGGGACCATGGCAGGTCCTCTGTGATATGTGCTGGGACCATGGCAGGTCCTCTGTAATATGTGGTGGGACCATGGTATATCTGTGATATCTAAATCATTACACGCAGGTTTTTATTCACAAAAAAAAAGCAAACTTTTTTTTCTTTTTTGGATTTGCAGGGAAATCAGTCTAATGGAATGGACATTTAGCTACAGTATAGTGAGCTGTATCCTGAATTCGAAAGAGAGAAAAGGCTCACTGTAATAAAGAGAAAAATAGATGGAACACAGTTGCAGAGCAAACAGAGAAATTGCTCTGCCGTACTTCCACTGGGACGGCTTTAGTTGTTGACTGATAGACTGGGAGATGGATTTGTCTCGCAGTACGAAACCGCATCCCTCCATTGTGACACGGTGGAGCACCAGAGACCTCAAAGACGACACGTCATACCACCACCGTCACCCTGGCAACATCTGTTTTTCTTACCTGTGGTACTACCTTGACACTTGATTAGGGTTCTACTTCCCCCCCATCTTGACTGATTACAGTACATACACCACTTTGTGCAGACTGATAAGAGAGTCGGAGTAGGGATCACAGAGTGAGCCATTTCAGGTCCAGAGACGATTTTCAAGCTTTTTCTGCGTCATATCTGAGATCCCTGAATCACGGCAGTCTAATTGTTTCCCTCCATCAGTGTTAGATGGATGCAGATGCTTTGAGCGTACGTGCGGAGGTGAGCTACTGGCCTGCCTGGAACGAAGAAGAGTGCAGACAAAAAGACAGGGCTATTTGGGCACTGACTCAGAGCATGCTGACACTATAAATGCAAATCCTCTCCATTTGTTCATTAACTCATTAAATGGGCCACGCATGTTACCTTTCTGCCCGCGAGTGGACACCTCTGCTGTGGTTATGTGGCACCGCACAGAAAGGTACAATATAAATGTAAATGATTCCATGGCTCACAGCAGCCTGGTGGAGGAAGCACTCAACCATCGCAGCCGGACGGATGCTTTCCCTTTCACTTCCCAAACTGGGGCTTATTAAAGAGCAGCATTTCACGGGCCAGTTGTACATTACAAGCTGGGGGTTTCAAGGGGGCAAGCTAGGAAACTAAAAAACAAACCTTCTGGATTCAATTAATAGGTCTCTACGCCCCCAGCAAGAAAGAGGAATGGCCCGCTCTGCTTAATTAAATGTGGCCCATAATTCCCGGCTAGCTCTCACTTGTTGATTGATGATTGGGAAAGGGAGGCAAAGTAATTCTATATTTATCTCCCCAAAAGCCTACACTATTAGGAGACTCTGTAGAGGGGGAAATACAGCCTCTTTTGGTGAGCTGGTTACTGGCTGACAAATAAAATTAAGAGCTGGCTCTGACCCATCTATTACAGGAATAAAAACTTGTTATCAATCGATAATGGTAAGGGGACAATAATCGAGCAAAACAATACTCTCTCTCAACCCCTCCCCTTCTTTCTCTCCGTCTCTCCCTCTCAAGCCCCAGTGGTTCTGGGTAGAAGAACTTGAGGTCACATCCACAGACATAAACGTCCCTACTAACCAGAGACGTAGTGTATGAAACACTATGCTTCCGGATGAACCAAATCAAGGGAAAATTGAGATCTACATTCTGATGCACAATCCCAACCAATTAGTAAAACAAGGACAATCAAGCTAAGAAGAAATAACCACTTAATGTGTCTCTAGAATAAGCTCGGTTTTTACATCATTCAGATTCTGTAGCAAAACTGTTGCAACATAAACTAGAATTGATGTTGGAAAAGTTCAGGTACAGTAGATCCCTTTCGGTTACATTCCATTTGCTAAGTATGCTGCTGTTTGGTTTCTAGAGAAAGCAGTACATGGCTTCCATTGCAAAATGTTTTGAAACAGATCAAACGTTTAGCAACAGAATCCGAGAACCATTTTTTTGTGTTACAACCATTTTTAATATACAGAATCTGTCCATACTAATGTACTATATAACTGACCCAAATACATTATAACATAGCATATTTAAATACAGGCCCTGGGGCTCATCCTAGAAATCTAAACAAATGCACTCATGACAAAGAGGAATTCTGGATCCTGAAGGCATATAAAGGCATAGCTGGGTTCTAAAATCTCCTCTGATGCTTGATTTAGCTCGCCCAGTTCCTAGGAAGTAATGGAATAGTCCCCAAAGTGCAAAGACCACCCATCAGTCAAGCAATCAGTATTTAAATAAAACACAGTTGAACCCTGATGCGGGTCAAGGTGCAGTCACAATCCACTTGCCTCACAACATCTCCTTTATGTCAACATATACAATTGTGGGCATTGGAAACATACTGTAGTAGAAGCATACAGAAGTAGACAACATAGTAGTCAGGCAGTTCAGATCTAAAACTCTCTATAAGAGAGAGGCTGTAGAGAGTCTGACAATATTCAGAATGATTGAGTTGTAAGGAGATTGGTTTTGTCTAAAAGAGCGAGCGGGTGATTTATCATTACCCTTGACCATTTCTTAACCCAGAGCAGGAAAATGGGATTACACTCTTCTTTCTCACAAGGTAATAAAAAAAGTGTCATGATATCTAAAAGCCACAGTCTGATAATCTGCTCTCAGGTATTTCTGTCCTGTAACAAGGACTAGTCCTGGCCTTAAGGTCGTGAATGCCTGAAATTGTTCAAATACTTCAGATGTGCTTAATCTAGGTTGAGTAGCACAGTGGAACCAATGACATCTCAAAAGCACAAATTCTGTCAATCTGACCTCTAAGCAAACTAATGCGAACGTTCAAAGGTTTAAATTGTGTTTGAACCCAGGTCTTCTTCAGGTACAGTGCTTTGGGTCAATCCTTGACAAGTGAGCAGAGAGGATGATGGGAATAATAAACCTTGACCCTCCTGAACAATCATAACCTAACATTACACTCCACTTCACTGACTGTGGTCTGAAGCCTGAAGGTGACATCACTTCAAATTGACAGAGTCAGAGCTCTGAGCCAGCCAATCATAAATAACTTTAATTCAACTAAATTAAGAGCCTCTGTTATCAACCCAGAACCATCAGCTGTTTGCAAACATTTAAAGGCAGAAAAACAAAACATTGCTAACAAAAACAACCATTACAAACGGTCTGGGGTCATTGGAGGAGAAAATCTATTTGGCAAAAACAAAATTCCAAGAGGGTTGTATGTAATATTGCATTGGACCTCAGAGGTACCGAGGTCACGGTGACAATGGTGCAGAGCTGTAATGGACCAGTCTGCATGATGGGCGGACCCACAGGTGCAGGTGGAATTCTCCTGGTGCTGCTCTGTACTGCAGCCGTTCTGCATTGCAGCTGCTCCAGAGATAGTGTGCGACACGGCAATCACGCCGTGATGAATGAGTTGTGATAGCGACAAAATTGCTCCTTGTAGCTTTTTACATTTGCCCAGATGACTCTATATCTACAAAGTGAAATCAGCACGTAGCGGATCGCGCCGTGCGCTGTCTTAACACCTCCTCATTTGTTAGAAAAGGCCCACTGGTCATTGAAACGAACCATTCCACCTGCATCCCAATCATTCCAAATCAGACCTTTTTGTGGCCTGACACTGTATTCACTTTATTCTGCTCCAACCTTAACCAATAAGTGTAACACCGCAAATAAGACATTGCAGACATTTGGGCTCTCCTTAAAAGATACTTGGGGCTTATCTTGTGATTGAGGTAGTGGTGGGAGAAAGGGCTAACTATAATGCAGTCACCCAATCTATCAGGGCTAAAGCCTGCTGTAACACTGCTCCATTCCAACTCAGTGTGATTGGAACATGGTTTTAGCCAATCATAACCCAGCACCATGAACCCCAGTGCTGTTCAGTCAAAAAACTCAAGGCTTCTACAGAAAATCAGTGTGACCTAGTGGAGTGAAGAGAGACCCTCTCCTCTTAAGCTGTGTGAAGGGGGGAGACTGAGAGGAGAAGATCTAAATTTCCTCTTCGAAATGATAGCCTCTTGACAAGACACACAGGGAAAACTGCTGCCAAATAACAGGGCATCAACAGCCACACAGATTACATCTTCAATTTTTAGGCGTATAGCGTTTCATAGACAGTATCCAAAGCACTTAGCCCGCTAAGCACATCACTAATACACATTTCTATTGAGGACACCTTCCGACTTATGGCAGATGCAGACAGAGACTCAACTCTTACAGACACTGTATTTAGATTGCCCCCGGTAGACCTAATTGTTTATTACTCTTCTGAACCAAGTGGATTTTCTGTCCCACGTCTGTTATCAAAGGACATGAACTGCAGACTTCCCATCTGGGCACAACAGATCTGCTAGCAAGCTGGTCTTGCTGTTGTTAAGTACATGGTCACCCATCACCACACAGGCTACAAGGGCAACCGTGATTGGTCAACAACGGCGGCGACTCCAAAGACATACACCTGATTTCTATTTCCTTTGCCTCTCTTGAGACTGGCTGAGCGGCCTTCAAGGTCAGGAAACAACCAATGACATGGCAATGAGTAATCTGTAAAAAATAATGTTCTTTTAAATATCAGTTTAAAACTATTGGCACCCTTGCACATTTTTCAAATAATTCATAACTTTGGTTACTTTGGCTTGCAGTTGAACAAAACCGAAACATTTTAATAATATGCTAATCTTAATTTATACCACAAAGACATCCTGAAATGGCCCAGACAATATTATCAGCACCTTCTAGAAGTAGCAGGTGTTTCTCCTTTACTAAAACTCACCTGTGGTGCCCACAAAATCACTCATTCAACCTGTATGAATATAGAGAAGGACTCATTCTCCTGTTTTGTGTCATTGTGTGCAACGCTACGAGCATGGAGAAAATAAAGAAAACCGGAGAACTGTCTGAGGAGCTCAAACCCAAGATTGTAGGCAAGTATCTCGAAGCTATGAGTGTCTCTCCAGAAATATTCCTGTTTCCACTGTATGTAAAGTTACCAAGAAGTTTAAGAAGCCATTGTAGCCAAGCTCTTTGGACACGGCTGCAACAGAAAGCTTGTTGGAAGATCGCCTTCGAGGACTGTTTGAATGGTGGAGGAAGTACCTCAATCAACTGCCACACAGTTTTAAGCTGACCTTCTGACACAAGGTACGACAGTTTCAACACGCAATGTCCATCACTAACTCAGTGAAATGGGGTTGCATGGTACAGTAGGACAACTTCTGCTGAGAGAGACATACTGTAAGAATGTCTGAGAATATATCTTAAGATTGCACTAAAAGAGCGGTCCACACTGTCAGTACAGAGGTGCAGGAAGCTCATCCATGCTTATAGGAAGCATTTGATCGCAGCTACGGTGTCAAACCTTTGTTTCTGTTTTTTACTGATTTAAAAAATATATACATATAGTAGGTTCTGAATCAAAAACAAAGGTTCTCTAATATTAATAGTGAACTATAACTACATAACCTGGGTTATAAATACAATAGCTTTTTGTTTCCTGTGGCCAGGCCCTGATGGGATCACAGCGCACAGGCTCTTTATGTCTTGCTGCTGTTGTAGTTATCAGTAGGTTACTGTGGATCAGAATATTTATTTTTCTATTATGCTGTGATGTTCACAAATTATCCAGAGATTGTGATTTAAAATTTTATACATTTTTATATTTTTTCTATGAGTATTAATTCATAATGCTGATTGACTCTGACTTTCTAGATTTTCCAAAACTGCTACGGGGCATCATTTTACCTTTTAAATTTTAGGGTGAAGATATTTCTTGTTACCAAACCAGAAATACAACAACAGGGGCAATAGAAAATAAGGGATCCAAAGACACAGACTCTTTACAGAAATATCTAGGTAGATGGTTTTGTGTCCCATGTGTAGTTTAACATTCTATTGGTAGCTAGAATTACAGTATACACTGTATATTCATTTTAATTAGAAACTTGACATATTAAATATTGCTTTATGTTATCGTGTATATGAATTTATACAAAACGTGTCACAGAATCAGTACAACAACAATTTTGCTTCAGTATTCCATTGAAATTGCTATACACATTTCTATTCATGCAATTTCTTCGCTGCCATAGTTTACTGCAGAAAGACAAGATCCCAATCTTCTCCCATCCATCTGCCTCCTCCATTTCGGTTGCAATGCTGTAATCAATTGATTGTAGCTTAGGACAGAAAAAAACTACATTTCCATATATTTATGTTAGATGCATTTGTGTCATAATTCCACAATTCCTATATATATACCCTGTTTCCAAAAAAGTTGTGACGCTGCGTAAATTGCAAATAAAAACAGAATGCAATGATGTGCAAATAATTTAATATTTAATAGAAAATAGTAAGAAGACAACATATCAAATGTTGAAACTGAGAAATTGAATTGTTATTGGATAAATGCATGCCCATTTTGAATTTGATGCCAGCAACACATTTCAAAAGAGTTGTGAGAGGGGCATGTTTACCACTGTGTAGCATCACCTCTTCACTGTGTAGCAACAATACTCTGTAAGCGTTTGGGAACCGAGGAGACCAACTGCTGTAGTTATGAAAGTGAAATGTTTTCCCATTCTTACTTGACATAGGATTTAAGCCGCTCAACAGTTTGGGGTCTCCTTTGTTGTATTTTTTGTTTCATAATTTACCAAATGTTTTTAAAGGGTGAAAGGTCTGGACTGCAGGCAGGCCATTTTAGCACCTGGACTCTTTTACTACAGAGCCATGTCTAACATTGTCTTGCTGAAATAAGTAAGACCTTCCCTGAAAAAGACATTGTCTGGATGGCTGCATGTGCTTCTCCAAAACCAGTATACAGCTCCGGAAAAAATTAAAAGACCACAGCACCTTTTTCTTTCCTTTCCAAAAAAGTTGAAAAGGAAGGTTTTGAGTGAGGAACAGAAGGGTTAAAATTAAGAGACCACTGCAAATTGAACGCTTCTGTTCCTCACTCAAATCATTCCTTTTCAACTTTTTTGGAAAGGAAAGAAAAAGGTGCAGTGGTCTCTTAATTTTTTCCGGAGCTGTATATTGTTCAGCATTAATGGTGCCTTCACAGAAGTGCAAGTCCCCCATGCCATGTGCAATAATGCACCCCCTTACCATCATGAATGCTGGCTTTTGCACTAACCGCTGACAACAACAAGGCGGAACCCTCTTCTCTTTAGCCCATAGGACACGGTATCCTTGTTTTGAGTCGTCACACCACAGAACCGTTTTCCAATTCTCCTTAGTCCATTGAAGATAAGCTCAGGCCCAGAGAAGGCGGCGGTGGTTCTGGATCTTGTTTATATATGGTTTCTTCTTTGCATGGTAGAGTATTAACTTGCATTTGTGGATGCAGTGACGTACTGTGTTCACAGACAATGGTTTTCAGATGTGTTCCTAAGCCCATGCAGTGGTGTCCACTAAAGAATCGTGTCTGTATTTAATGCAGTGCCGCCTGAGGGCCCAAAGATCACATCCATCCAATATTGGTTTTCTGCCTTGTCCCTTGCGTACAGAGATTCCTCCGGATTCTCTGAATCTTTTAATAACATTGTCTAATGTAGATGATGAAATCCCTAAACTCATTGCAATTTTACATTGTGATACGTTATTTTTAAATTGTGGCACTATTTTAAATTGTGGCCTGCGCAGTCTTTCACAGAGTGGTGAACCCCTCCCCATTCTAACTTCAGAAAAACTCATCCTCTCTGGGATGCTCTTTTTATACCCAATCTTGTTTACTGACCTGTTGCCAATTAACCAAATTAGTTGTGAGATGTTCCACCAGGTTTGTTTTAACATTACACAACTTTTCCAGTCTTTTGTTGCCCGTCCCAACTTTTTTGAAACGTGTTTCCACCATCAAATACAAGCGGGCATATATTTTTCAAGAAACAATAACATCTCTCACTTTCAACATTTGATATGTTGTCTTTGTACTATTTTCTATTGAATATAGGGATTAAATGATTTGCACATCATTGCATTCTGTTTTTCTTTACATTTTACACAGCGTCCCAACATTTTTGGAAACAGGGTTGTATAATATAATTTATAAAATTTAATACAATTTGTAAACATGGTTTCAATAAAGAATGTTTTGTATAATCAGTATGTATGATTTCAACCACAATATTTGTAATTATATTTCTATCTGTCTTGTCTGAAGAATACAATTAAAAGTTATAACAGCTTTGTATGGCTTGTTTAAGAAAAGGAGATACTTTTTTAATTAAAAATGACAACTTGCAGTCTGCATAAAAGCAATAATAAAATGATTGAACAATGGTAAGCCTCTCTAAGCAATCTAAAGAAGGAACAGTATGTAATAAAACTTGAACTGTGAAACTTGTGTGTGAGTGAAACAGTGGCATCCCTCCCATTCCAGTATTAGGGACTGAGCCCCATGTGAATGTAAACAAATATTTAAAACAATATATATTTTCTTATATTATGGATTATGTTACAACTCTGTTTCCAAAGAAATTGGGACGTTACATAAAATGCAAATAAAAACAGAATGCAATTTTAGCCGCTCAACTGTTCAGTGTCTTTCTTCTTTGTCATATTTTTTCATTTCATAATGCTCCAAGTGTTTTCAATGGGTGACAGGTCTGGATTGCAGGCAGGCCAGTTTAGCACCCAGACGCTTTCACTACAGAGCCATGCTGTTGTAATAGCAGAATATGGTTTGGCATTGTCCTGCTGAAATAAGCAAGGCCTTCCCTGGCGAAGAATGTCTGAAAGGGAGCATGTGTTTCTCCAAAACCTGTTCAGCATTAATGGTGCCTTCACAGAAGTGCAAGTCACCCATGCCATGTGCACTAATGCACCCCCTTACCATCATGGATGCTGGCTTTTGCACTAACCGCTGACAACAACAAGGCGGAACCCTCTTCTCTTTAGCCCATAGGACACGGTATCCTTGTTTTGAGTCGTCACACCACAGAACCGTTTTCCAATTCTCCTCAGTCCTTAACTATATAAGCTCGGGCCCAGAGAAGGTGGGATAAGCTCAGGCCCAGAGAAGGTGGCGGTGGTTCTGGATCTTGTTTATATATGGTTTCTTCTTTGCATGGTAGAGTTTTAACTTGCATTTGTGGATGCAGTGACGTACTGTGTTCACAGACAATGGTTTTCAGATGTGTTCCTAAGCCCATGCAGTGATGTCCACTACAGAATAATGTTTTTAATGCAGTGCCGCCTGAGGGCCCAAAGATCACATCCATCCAATATTGGTTCTCTGCCTTGTCCCTTGTGTACAGAGATTCCTCCGGATTCTCTGGATCTTTTAATAACATTGTCTAATGTAGATGATGAAATCCCTAAACTCATTGCAATTTTACATTGTGATACGTTATTTTTAAATTGTGGCACTATTTTAAATTGTGGCCTGCGCAGTCTTTCACAGAGTGGTGAACCCCTCCCCATTCTAACTTCAGAAAAACTCATCCTCTCTGGGATGATCTTTAAATACCCAATAATGTTAATGACCTGTTGCCAATTAACCTAATTAGTTGGTTATTTTTAGTATTACACAACTTTTAGTCTTTTGTGGCCCCTGTCCCAGCTTTTATTAAACATGTTGCTGGCATCACATTCAAAGTGGGCATATATTTTTCAAGAAACAATAACATTTCTCAGTTTCAGCATTTGATATGTTGTCTTTGTACTTTTTTATATTGAATATAGGGTTTAAATGATTTGCACATCTTTGGATTCTGTTTTTATTTCCATTTTACAGAGTGTCACAACTTTTTTGGACAAATCATCATGAAAGTATGGTAATTATGTTTCGATTTTACTTAAAAAAAAAAAAACATTGTTAAAACCAAGCTTTTCAGTTACCTACTAATGTGACACGCAGAGGCCCTGGGCATTGGGCAGAACTGTGCAATTGTTGAAACAAATAAACAATCCAATTCAGGCTTTTGGTGGATGAGAAACCAAAGAATTAGAGAATCAGGACTGTTTTGGGATCTTGTAATTTGGACAGTATAATCAATGTAGAATCAAGATGTAAATGACCAGGTAAAGGGTGTTCTAACCAGTGACCTTAAATAAAATCATAAAAAACAGAATCCCTAGTTCGCCAGTTATTGTTCTAGCTATTGATCTAGTTATCCTGCCGTGTCACAGTTTTTTTTTTTTTTACAGTATAGAAGTTCAACGTTAACTGCTATTGATATTTCCTTGTTGAAGTCTATGTCGTTACGATGTAAGCTGAACACATGCTTGCCGCTGACAGTATTATTTATTCCTGCCCTGCATGTTAACAGGGCAAAATATTAATAGTTATGTTTTATTTATTTGAGCAATAATTGATTGCTTCAAGGGAGCAATATAAATGTCTGTTAAATAAAACAATTCTGTCACCATTTGGCACTGCCCTGACTAAGCAGCAAATCAAGAGCCGCCACTGGAGTGAAGCTTTAAGTGAGAGTGCTATTAACACTGCTTTTGTATTTGATAATTTCAGCCCCCCCCCCCAAGCTCACATTCCTTTTATGAATGTATTTTATTTAGTCTGCTTTAGCTACGTATATTCAAATGTTTCTGCTCATATCATTTTATATAATTAAATTGTAATTAACTAAAATTGGTGTCGTTATTCGATCAGATTTTAAATAAAAGCTAGCATTTTGATGATAAAAACAAATAAACATGGAGATACTGGACAGCCTCTTCTTCCTTGACTCCTTGTGAAAGTTTATTTGCGCTATGCTGTTAGTAACTCTCCTCTGTCTTGAAGCTATAATGAAGGCCTAATGAGTGTTGCCTACAAACGAGAAAATAAACCCACTAATTGTTTGCACATGCTTGAGACTTGTTGCATTATTTAAGAGCGTAATGTGCTCTGGTTGCATTATTTAGTAGCGCAATGTGTTTCAGAAGAACGTTTGCTTGAATAGTTTTTAGTTCAGGGTTACTGGCTGTGTTAGCGGCTACTGTGATGTTAACTGGACATTTGAGACCGCAGACTTAGAATGTCTCCTTGTCAGACACCATGACAGGTACTGTATGACAACAAAGCAATGTGAATTGAAACCTTTATTTATATATTATGTAAACTGACAGTATATATACGGTGTGTGTGTGTATGTGTATGTGTGTGTGTGTGTGTGTGTGTGTGTGTGTGTGTGTGTATATATATATATTTTTACACACAGTAAACTGTGAAACATATTTTATGTGTGCTGGTGACATTGTGAAAAACTACCCATCCTGTACATGAAACCACATGGTTGATCCAGCACGTGTCTGTCATTCCTAGTAACTTTGTTGTGACAAAGGGACAATGTGAATCATTGCCCTGCTACTTTTTAACATCAAGCCTCCTGCACACATCTAAACCAAGTGGACCGTCCAGCCGCATGTCCCGTCACAGTGTGACGTGGAGAAATACACCCCGTCTGCACTTCAGTCTCCACCCTGACACTCCCTACAATGTCGACCCACTGGAGTGTCCAGCATGTGTCAGACTTCACTCACCAGGATTGTGGTGATGGTGAGAGTGGTGTTGAAGAGAGTGTCTGTTACATTGATCGATGGAAGCTTCCTCTCCATGGACAGGCCTTGCTCCGAGTGCCACTGGCCAATCTGCAAGGGGGATAGGATGCACACAAACAGACACATACACACAGAAACGAACACACACACACACACACACAAAACAAGTTCATTAAAGGGCTGGGAAGCAGAAAAGCCCAACAGTCAATCCTTGTTCTTCTGAGATGAAACCAGTTTAAGAAGACCCTAAGTCACCAGGCCCTACACAAGGTCAGCCTTAAGAGGAGTTACAGAAAGAGAGCATGGACTGAGACACACACAGCTCCTTGAAGAAATAACTTGAGGCATGTGTTCAATCAGGAGACAACAGAATGCTTTCATTAGCTCAATTACACCCAATCCTCTGAAGCACGCGCTATGTCCTCATTATCATTAGAGCTAGACTGGCAGTCCTCCACTTCTCCTCCGCTTCTCCTTCCACACCTCCAGCTATCTGCCGTTCCCCACCCAACACACACACGCTGCTCGGTGGCGGTGCTACATCATGCCTCATTTTTCGTTTGCATTGTAATTACAAAGTGGTACGGTTCGGTGGGCTCTCTGCTTAACGTCTTTTGTCAAGGTATTGGTCCATTTATCATCCCCTACAAATCGATCTCGGGACGTGGATGGCTGAATTGGAATGGCACGGAATGCGCGCGTGTGAGTGTGTGTTGTGTGTGTGTGTGTGTGTTTTGTGGTGTCCAGCTTTGCATATGCATCAGGGCAGAGAAATGCAGTGTGGTTTAATGTATCATCTGACTCTGTAGCCATTATTGCCACTGTCAGTCATTATACAGTACATAGCTCTGGGAGGCATGACACAACCTGGGCCGTTACATCAGTGTCGGTAATGTAGCATCGCGCGAACGCTGATTCATGCAGCATGTATCGAGTGTGCCAAACTCACCTCAACGCCCGAGCAAACACAGTCCAAATGACACCCTATTCCCACTTGGGGACGTACGTTCAACCAGCGCTGTAGGGAACAGGGGGTGATTTTGGATGTGCATCCACGCAATGCCACCAAAAAACCAAGGCCTTTACGATTTATGACAACTACACATTTTTGATACTGAGTTATAGTATGTATTGTGATTGACGAAATGCGTTGATTCTTTGACGGCATATTAAGTAAAAAAAAATCCTGAGGGTTATGGAATAGTAATGCCCCAGGATATGCTCTAAACCCCTGCTTTTATTCTAACCATACCTAGAGTATATAATGTAAAGGAGTCATCTGAAAGCAACTGAAATCTTTGTGTTAAACAGTGAGGCATATCATACAAAACACATGTAGTTAATACAGTGAAGAAGAAACGTTTTCATGTTGCCTTATTCACGGTTAAACGGCCACCAATACTTAAAGACACTCAACATGCTCAACTTCATCAGACTACAGCTGAAAGCCATTTACCATTCTTTCCTAAAGTGAACTCCTGATTCGTTTATTAAAAAAAAGACTCCCGGATTCAGAGATTTCCCCAGAGAATATGATCCAAAGACCTTGCATTGCATTTCCTCACTGTTGTGCCCATCCGCGGAGAGAGAGAATGAGAGAGAGACATTGAACCCTGCATGCACAAATGGAATACAAACAAGAGCATAATAACAGTCCACCAGCCTGCCGAAGGCTTCCGGGTGTTCAGGCGAGGGAGGGATGGGATGAGATTAAAATGTGCACATTGTGGAGATCTGGCAGAACATAATGCTCAGCAACCAGCTTATGTAATCAGGTACCACATGCATTTCCCTGTAGAGGGTCACTGCGGATGGTTGCATCACCAGGCCCCCATCACCAGACCCCCACCACCACCACCAGACCCCCCACCACCACCACCAGGCCGCCTA